>JAGXEW010000079.1:150950-175872 GCA_030684275.1 Acipenser oxyrinchus oxyrinchus | reverse complement strand
CTCTAACCGCTATCCGAAAACTGGCTGAAGATATTTTTTTGTAGGGGGTTTAGTGGTTTTGTTTTTATTCAATTGGAATTTTACTCAGTTCTGTACAATTTTATTTTATATATATATATATATATATATATATATATATATATATATATATATATATATATATATATATATATACTGTATATACTGTATATACTGTATATATTATAAAAAACTTGCTTACTATCTATGAGAAGATTTTGTTTTGGTTTCTCTTACAGAGAAATTACAAACAAGCAGGTAAATTACAGTGAGGAAAAAAAAAACGAGTAGGATTTATTTTAGTTTTAACAGAAATCAAACAACTGAATCACACTCAAATACCGTTCTCTCTCCTCTTCTTGTCCCGCCCCACAGCAACCAATACACACTCCTGATTCGCTGGTACAGTACTCCCCTGACCTCCCAACTCCCACCTGATAGGCTCTCGTTAACTGTCAGTAAATGTACTGTATTCAAGCCCCAAAAACACAGAAGAGTATAGTGCTGCAGATCGGAGCCTCTCATGGCGCAGTTTCTAAAATGCCTTCAATCATTTAATCAAATATTGCAGCGTTTGAAAAGCATAGTATTATTAATAAAGGCCGCCCTCGTAATAATCGCCGCACTAATTTAAGGGCTGCAGCCATTTTGATCAATTTAAATATGTATATGTAACAAATTAATGCACTTACCCGTCACACGCGATTTCCATCTCCGTCACCGTAAAAGTTAATCATTAGTTTTAGATACTGTGATGCATTTTTGTTTTAATCTGTGATCTTTGGTTGTTTTTGTGCATTTGCAAGTGAACGGTGACATCAGGGCCTTATCAAGCACTATATTCTGCAATTTTGAATACTGACTTTGGATACTGTTTTAGTTCTGGAAACTGGTGTTTCTTTTAATCTTTTGCTAAATTGCATTGCCTTTTATGTTTTACGCAGTTCTGTGCATGGGTAAACAGAAAAGACTTGCTCACAGAGCGAAAATAAATATTGAAACAAAACAAATCTCGAACACAAAATAACACGATCAGGCTGGACAATAGCCTTCACTGATCCTTTGTGTTTTTTTTTTTAAGTTCGTTTCTTTCTCGCTCCTCTCCCTCCCCAGTTCCTCCTCCAAACACCCCCACCCCCCCCGGAACTGAGAGAGCTGCAGGTTTATATACAGGTGACCATCTCCCGATTTAGTAATAAATTAATCACTTAATTCGGGAGATGGCCACCTTCTGCACGAGGTTTTTAATTTGGATGGGGCTTCCCATCCACGCTGCTAAACAATACAACAAAACACACGGCTATACCGTCAATACATAAATACAAATAAACAATAACAAAACACACGGCACTTCACCGACAAATATAAATACAATAATAAATCATAAAACACAAATTAAAAAATAACACAGGGGCGGAGGGGGAGACCCCATTCTAAAAATAAACAAATCATAACTGTACAGGGCTCCTTGCCCTGTTACAGTAACATTTTAATTTAATTTTGCTGTTGGGTCGCTAATGGGAATTTTATATACTGCTACAAAACATACCAAATTTAAAAGTATATTTTGTATTACAGTCCACATGCTGTCTCTTTTGGTAGGTGATATTTTCAGAATCATATTGTTTTGAATTAAAATACTTCTGTTTAAAATATAGTACTGTACCAACAAAACCAACTACAGTACATCGAAATACTTACTGTATTTTAAAACACAGTCCTTTCAGTTATGTATTTGACATTGTATCTTTTTTGTGTTCCCTGAAATTTTTTCAATGACAGAGTCGATGAAAGACCCCTCCTGATGAAAAATAAAACTAACAGGAGGACCGTCTTCAAATAGTTAAACATTCGAGACAGATTGCTGTAAATATCCTGCCTTGACCCTGCTGAATCAAATCTTCCATGAATGATCTACCATCATCATGATCCATCTCTTGTGATGTCAGATATAAGAAAAAAATAAGAAAAAGAAAACGGCAACAGTGCCAAAGAAAAGAAGAATACGCGCTTCAATATACGTCTCCCTGTACAGTTCCTCAAACCCAAGACATATTTTTTCTTTCCATATGAAATGTGTGTGTGTGTGCAGGACAGGGGTTGTGGTTACAACGTGCTCACCTACATACACATCAAATCAGATGAAATAATCAGATATGCTTCACACTCGTTTTAACCGTCACTGAAGTCAAAATGTTATAGGGTCAGATATGTGAGTGCTGACTGTAGAAAACGTGGATGGGTTGTACATTTTTTAAAATTAAAAACAAGTTCTGTTTTGTTTTTTAAGATTCCTTTGCTGCTGTGGTTATATTTAGGAAATTAACACCATATGAAAATACAGACTCCAGTGATCTCTACTCCACACACCTGCCCTTGGAGATCCCTGATCGGTTACCCATCGTTGCATGCTACTGGTTTGAAAATGAATGCAAGCAACAACTGTGTTACTGTGAGGAAAACGAGAAGTCTGTGGAGAAGCTTGTTCAAATAATAAAAGAGCTGCAAACAGTAAGAATCTTTAAATATAATTGTCATTCTTTATTGTCTGATAAGTCTGTGTTTAGGAGCTGCTCTGCTATTCTATCTTTGGTTAGGTGAGTTTAGATAAAAAGGTAATTGGAAAGGGGCTCAGGAGGCTGAGAAATAAAAAAAATATATATATAATGCACATCAGCAGTCCCAAAGGTCCTGTTTAAACACCAGACAGAAAGCAGAATGCTATTTCTTTTATTGACTGCTTTCATGCGATCTGGCTGGCTGTTGTACAAGGTAATGTCCACAGATTCTGGCTGCTTTTCTGTAACATGCTAATCAGACACTAGTGCTACAGTATGTAGATCTTCTCTGTAACTGAGCTGCAGTGACTCACTCAATCAAGGTGATAAATACTGCACTGGAAATAGAACACATCTACTGTAGAATATCAAGTAATATAATTGTAATTCTCAAGATGAAATGTACAATATGTTTCTGTGAAAACTTCTGTAAGTTAGGTGGGTGTTATTCTGTATAGTTAAGGATTACCAGGCTAAAGGAAGGGTCCTGATGGTGTTGAAGACTGAAGAGAAGTTCTCACACAACAAAAGTCCAAAACAGTTTTTATTTATTTGAAAAAATCTTAACAAAACAGAGAGCTCCTCATGACCACAGCTGGTGTGGTTTAAAAGCAAGAGACAGTCAAAACTATTTACAGGCAAAACAAGAACAAAACAAAAAAATAAAATTAGTAAAATGCATACAGCATGCATTCAAACTGGTCTGTAAGAGAAAAAACTGTACTAGTCACAGCAACCTTACAGCAGCAATAGTTCCCAGTCCTATTCCTATTCATCAATGGGCACACGCCCTGCAGCTCTAAATACCAGGGCGGACACACACGTGCACACGTTCTTTCTCATGACTGCACTCAGCCCTCAGCCAGGCAGCCAATAATACGAGAAGCTGCCTCTCAAACGAAAAAGAAAATTAAACTTAGCTTTTAAAATACTGCAGAAAACATCAGACAGTCTATAACATTTCATATCAATGCTACCCTTTTCCCATGCAATATCCCATGGTCTTCATTTTTGTTTAAACACTCAACTTTTCCCCTTTTTTGTTTCCTTTACAAGGACACGGCCAGCAGGTCCCCTAGCAGCCAATCAGGGTAAGTACTATTAGGTTTCACTTGAGCTTTACTAAGACTGCTCCAAGTAGAGTCACAGCACCCTAGAGCAGCAATAGTTCCCAGTCCTTTATGGTAACAATATTATACCCAACACACCAAATAATATAGTTTTATAATTTTGTAAGTGAATGTCAACAAGTGGCAGCATTTACATTCCAATGATTAGTTTTTGTAGGATATTTATAAGTCAGTATAATGCCAGTTTGTTGCATGTGGTAAGTGCAGACCGGTTTGGGAAAGATGCTCTTTCGAGGATTCCTCAGGGAAGTATGAAGTAGAGGTGTGTGATGTACTGGAGTTTAATGACACATTTGAGGGAGTATGCGCCAAGGTCTGGGTGCAATCCATCTGCAACATGTCATACAGAAGCTGATGAATTCAGAACCTTGCCAGGGATCTATTTCACTCAGAGAGTTTGCTGAGAGAAACAGAGATTAATTTTGCAAAAGATTCATCCTTGTTTTTCTTTTAATGTATCTATATTTTGAGCCTGTCTAGCAAAGCTTCTTCCACAGGATCTAAACTCTTTCTCTTCTTCCTAGCTGGTGGGCTAACCTGGAACTCAGAGACCGCTTGAACAGGTGCGTAATCTAGCTGAGCTACAGATGCACTTTCTGTGTTGCTGCAAATACATTCACTCTCTTCAGCATTGTCTGCTGGTGCTGGGTTCTAAAATAATAATCATAACTTCTTCACAGCATAGGCTACTTGTAATAAAATAACAATCATATGAAAAATCATTGAAAACAAAGACTTCAAACTTCATTGTTATGTCATAAAGTACAGTATATTATTACTTTAAACTGAAACTGAATAATACTGAATAAGACATTAACATGATTGTATCTATCAAAAACGTATAACAATAAGTTAGCTTCAAGTTCATCTGTGAATACGTAATTATATATATATATAGCCTATATATACACAAACTTATAACATGGCAAACAGCATTATGAAAGATACACATGACGCATTATCATATTCTAAGTTAAGTAATATTACTACGGAAATAAATATGTCTGTTTTTATTTTGTGACAAAGAAATGAAAGCTAGATGGGGTAAAGATTCTATCAAGCTAGAGTTATTTTCTGGTCATGAATATTTAACGTATTTATTTCTTATTACTCCTTGTCACAAAGACGGCCGGAGTGGGTGGCGTCAGACCAGAGCCAGGAAATAAAACAAGAGAGAGGTGGAGTTTGGTGGAGCTGGCGAATGTTTTCGCTCAGCATTTAATAAATAAACAGAACAGCAAAATAAAAGGGTTGAACACAAAACACAGGACGCGGCACTTGAGGCCAAAATAAAGAGACAAACAAAACAAACTATACAGACAAACACGGTGAGCGGATACTTTCACTAATACTTTTACAACTATCACCTCCGTCTCCTATCCCGTTCTCCACTCACCGAACACACAACCCGTAACATACAATATACCCAGGGGCACTTTGCCACACTCCTACTCCTTAATTCCTAATGGTAAGCCTGCATATACTGTACTTGTTTTATTTATTTATTTATTTCAATACATACCTCATCATCTTGCTCTGGGACATTTAAATCTGTGTCCCTGTGTTTGATAAATTCGGATAGCCAGCTCAAAAGTTCAATATAATTCTGTATTTTCCTACTTCCACCAGCGTCCCCACTCTTTCCCCTCATTTTTATTTTTATTTTGAACATATCTGTTGCTGTAACGGAGATCTGGACTGACTATTTGGCACATCCGTATTACTGCAGGTGGAGGGCAGCAGTCTCGTGGGATCCGCCTGTCGGTCATGGCGATGACACGGAGAGGTGGGGAAGAGGTGTGTGTGCTTTCCTCTCTCTGAGTGGCTGAGAGGCGGGCCTTGGGAGATTGCTCGGCCCATAAGAACTGGGCTTGGTTGTGCACTCGGGTGGCGTGTTGGGGAATGAACTGTGACACTGACAGAATAGGTCAGTTTAAAAACAAGGATCAGGCAAGCCTGGCTGGGAAAACAGCCTGCCTTAAAATAAGTTAAAGAAAAACAGAAGAAATAATTACATACCCAAGGGGACTACGGGGAACTTTGGCCACCCCGTGTATAGGATAACTGAGCGTAGGTCGGAGGCCCGTTCTGACCGGCTTAGCGGCAGTGGGGGCACTGCCTAAGCAGCATTTTTGTTTGTAGTTTTATTACTGTGTTTTATTTTCCCTTTTTCTTTCGCCTTCTGTTTTCATTATTATTTTCGAGCACTTGTATGTGCACGGAACGGTATACCTGTATTGGTAACCCCGTGGTCCTGTTTACTGTTGACAGTATTCAGGCCAGAGACAACAGCGCCCTCTGTGGGCTAAAATAAATAAAACTGGACACCTGTGCGGTGTTTGCAAATAAAATCTTCTGTCTCCCGTGTCAGTGAATACCCCCACCCTTCCACAGTCGTATACTTCCATTTCTCCTACAGAAATGGAAGTAAAAGTAAAAAATTTCAACTTAATGATTTGTTGCACGTGTCTACACCTTGCGCCTCACACATCTCAAGACGCACACCAATTATTTTTCGCTTGTTCTGCGAGTAGGTTGCGCGTCCTGGACTCTGAATAACCCTTAATGCTGCTGCTGCTCTGCTGACCTGTGAGTGCAGACTGTTCCCGCACGCTGCAGACCTGGATGAAACACGAAACCTCTCTGGTTGTCTTTTTAGAGTTTTATTAAGAAGAAACAGCATACAAAAGTTTACAAACACAAAGTCTAGTTTCAGAGTTGTGAGGCTCTGAACATAACAGTTCACATGGATTACAGACAGCGTGTACAGATGCAAGATGGATGGTAGATTCTGAACAAACTACAGACAAAGAAACCCCCTTTTTATACAGATCCTAAAGAAACCCCCCCATGCACATGAGACTCTGGAGACTGACCAGTCATTCTAGAACATCTGGTTCACCTTAACAGGGTACTTGTTTTTCTCCTGCTTTGTCCTGTCAATCCTCTCATCTTAGCTGCTCCTAGCTAAGTATGTCCAATCCTATCTGTTAAACATATCTACCCCATCCGATACTGATGTTCCAGAGGACCCTAACCATACAGATCCCTATTTTAAACACCTGTCTTCTCCTGGCCCCTCCCTCAGGCTAGCCCATTTTACAGGTATTCTTTTTCACATAATTAAAAACAACAAATAACATTGTTATTTCTTTACATACAGTATATAATGTATATGTAACCCAAAGCCACAGGACACAGCAGTTAAAAAGGTTTAATGGTGAGACTTGGTGAAGAAGCAAAATAGTTCTTTATAAAAAGCATACCAGGCAAAAAAAAAATCTGGGTTTTCAAATAGATTGTGAATAAAATGTGGTCACAAGAAAAGTTCAACTTGGCTACCAATACAAAAGGTAAATTGCATTCACAAGGTCAAATAATAAAAGATAAGTCTTGCACATAATTAAACCCAATTCATCAGAGTGAGAGTGAGAGAGAGAGAGCAAACAGTGAAAATAAAACAGTAAATCAAATAAACAAAATAGTATCAACAAAATTATAGAGTAAATAAAAATAGTGGTGTAACCACTGTATTATAGCAGTTAACCATTTTTCTTCTAGATTCTGAAATAGACTGGTTGAATACTATAGTTTTAATTTTTACTAATTTTACTAATTCAATTGCAACACACAAGTGGGATTCGTTCTGGTAACACTTTTATTACCTTAAAACAAAAAAGGCAGTTGTTGTTTTATTTTTTGACAAAACTAGAATCTATAGTCTCATGTGCAGTGTCACGGCTTGCTCGGGTGGTGACGTCAGACCAGGAACTAGACAAAAATTGAATGTTGATTGAATGCGCTAATGCACAGATTTAATTATAAATGAACAAATAAAACAGCTGAACAAAACATTAAAAATAAACGGCACAAGGAGGATTCCTCAGGGAAGTATGAAGTAGAGGTGTGTGACGTACTGGAGTTTAATGACACTTTAGAGGGAGTATGCGCCAAGGCCTGGGTACAATCCATCTGCAACGTCATACAGAAGCTCATGAATTCAGAACCTTGCCAGGGACCTACTTCACTCAGAGAGTTTGCTGAGAGAAACAGAGATGAATTTTGCAAAAGATTCATCCTTGTTTTTTCTTTTGATGTATCTATATTTTTTAGCCTGTCTAGCAAAGCTTCTTCCACAGGATCTAAACTCTTTCTCTTCTTTCTAGGACTCCTGGAACTCAGAGACCACTTGCAACAGGTGAGTAATCTAGCTGAGCTACAGATGCACTTTCTGTGTTGCTGCAAATACATTCACTCTCTTCAGCATTGTCTGGTGGTGCTGGGTTCTGAAATAATAATCATAACTTCACAGCATAGGCTACTTGTAATAAAATAACAATCATAAGAAAAAAACATTGGAAACAAAGGTTTCAAACTTCATTGTTATGTCATAAAGTACAGTATATTATTACTTTAAACTCAAACTGAATAATACTGAATAAGACATTAACATGATTGTATCTATCAAAAACGTATAACAATAAGTTAGCTTCAAGTTCATCTGTGAATGTGTAATTATATCTAGCCTATATATACAAACTTATAACATGACAAATAGCATTATGAAAGATACACATGACGCATTATCATATTCTAAGTTAAATATTACTACGGAAATAAATATGTCTGTTTTTATTTTGTGACAAAGAAATGAAAGCTAGATGGGGTAAAGATTCTATCAAGCTAGAATTATTTTCTGTTCATGAATATTTAACGTATTTATTTCTTATTACTCCTACTCCTTATTTCCTTATGGCAAGCCTTCATATACTGTACTTGTTTTATTTATTTATTTATTTCAATACATACCTCATCATCCCGCTCTGGCACATTTGAATCTGTGTCCCTGTGTTTGATAAATTCGGATAGCCAGCTCAAAAGTTCAATATATTTTGATATTTTCCTACTTCCACCAGCATCCCCACTCTTTCCCCTCATTTTTTTTTTATTTTTAACATATCTGTTGCTGTAACAGGGAGATCTCGACTGACTATTTGGCACATCCAGTATTACTGCAGGTGGAGGGCAGCAGTCTCGTGGGATCCGCCTGTCGGTCATGGCGATGACACGGAGAGGTGGGGAAGAGGGTGTGTGTGCTTTCCCTCTCTCTGAGTGGCTGAGAGGCGGGCCTTGGGAGATTGCTCGGCCCATAAGAACTGGGCTTGGTTGTGCACTCGGGTGGCGTGTTGGGGAATGAACTGTGACACTGACAGAATAGGTCAGTTTAAAACAAGGATCAGGCAAGCCTGGCTGGGAAAACAGCCTGCCTTAAAATAAGTTAAAGAAAAACAGAAGAAATAATTACATACCCAAGGGGACTACGGGGAACTTTGGCCACCCCGTGTATAGGATAACTGAGCGTAGGTCGGAGGCCCGTTCTGACCGGCTTAGCGGCAGTGGGGGCACTGCCTAAGCAGCATTTTTGTTTGTAGTTTTATTACTGTGTTTTATTTTCCCTTTTCTTTCGCCTTCTGTTTTCATTATTATTTTCGAGCACTTGTATGTGCACGGAACGGTATACCTGTATTGGTAACCCGTGGTCCTGTTTACTGTTGACAGTATTCAGGCCAGAGACAACAGCGCCCTCTGTGGGCTAAAATAAATAAAACTGGACACCTGTGCGGTGTTTGCAAATAAAATCTTCTGTCTCCGTGTCAGTGAATACCCCACCCTTCCACAGTCGCATATACTTCCATTTCTCCCTACAGAAATGGAAGTAAAAAGTAAAAGAATTCAACTTAATGATTTGTTGCACGTGTCTACACCTTGCGCCTCACACATCTCAAGACGCACACCAATTATTTTTCGCTTGTTCTGCGAGTAGGTTGCGCGTCCTGGACTCTGAATAACCCTTAATGCTGCTGCTGCTCTGCTGACCTGTGAGTGCAGACTGTTCCCGCACGCTGCAGACCTGGATGAAACACGAAACCTCTCTGGTTGTCTTTTTAGAGTTTTATTAAGAAGAAACAGCATACAAAAGTTTACAAACACAAAGTCTAGTTTCAGAGTTGTGAGGCTCTGAACATAACAGTTCACATGGATTACAGACAGCGTGTACTGGATTCAAGATGGATGGTAGATTCTGAACAAACTACAGACAAAGAAACCCCTTTTTATACAGATCCTAAAGAAACCCCCATGCACATGAGACTCTGGAGACTGACCAGTCATTCTAGAACATCTGGTTCACCTTAACAGGGTACTTGTTTTCTCCTGCTTTGTCCTGTCAATCCTCTCATCTTAGCTGCTCCTAGCTAAGTATGTCCAATCCTATCTGTTAAACATATCTACCCCATCCGATACTGATGGTTCCAGAGGACCCTAACCATACAGATCCCTATTTTAAACACCTGTCTTCTCCTGGCCCCTCCCTCAGGCTAGCCCATTTTACAGGTATTCTTTTTCACATAATTAAAAACAACAAATAACATTGTTATTTCTTTACATATATAATGTATATGTAACCCAAAGCCACAGGGCACAGCAGTTAAAAAGGTTTAATGGTGAGACTTGGTGAAGAAGCAAAATAGTTCTTTATAAAAAGCATACCAGGCAAAAAAAAAAATCTGGGTTTTCAAATAGATTGTGAATAAAATGTGGTCACAAGAAAAGTTCAACTTGGCTACCAATACAAAAGGTAAATTGCATTCACAAGGTCAAATAATAAAAGATAAGTCTTGCACATAATTAAACCCAATTCATCAGAGTGAGAGTGAGAGAGAGAGCAAACAGTGAAAATAAAACAGTAAATCAAATAAACAAAATAGTATCAACAAAATTATAGAGTAAATAAAAATAGTGGTGTAACCACTGTATTATAGCAGTTAACCATTTTTCTTCTAGATTCTGAAATAGACTGGTTGAATACTATAGTTTTAATTTTTACTAATTTTTACAAATTCAATTGCAACACACAAGTGGGATTCGTTCTGGTAACACTTTTATTACCTTAAAACAAAAAAGGCAGTTGTTGTTTTATTTTTGACAAAACTAGAATCTATAGTCTCATGTGCAGTGTCACGGCTTGCTCGGGTGGTGACGTCAGACCAGGAACTAGACAAAAAATTGAATGTTGATTGAATGCGCTAATGCACAGATTTAATTATAAATGAACAAATAAAACAGCTGAACAAAACATTATAAATAAACGGCACAAGGAGGATTCCTCAGGGAAGTATGAAGTAGAGGTGTGTGACGTACTGGAGTTTAATGACACTTTAGAGGGAGTATGCGCCAAGGCCTGGGTGCAATCCATCTGCAACATGTCATACAGAAGCTGATGAATTCAGAACCTTGCCAGGGACCTACTTCACTCAGAGAGTTTGCTGAGAGAAACAGAGATTAATTTTGCAAAAGATTCATCCTTGTTTTTTTCTTTTGATGTATCTATATTTTTTAGCCTGTCTAGCAAAGCTTCTTCCACAGGATCTAAACTCTTTCTCTTCTTCCTAGAACTTGCCTGGAACTCAGAGACCACTTCAACAGGTGAGTAATCTAGCTGAGCTACAGATGCCCTTTCTGTGTTGCTGCAAATACATTCACTCTCTTCAGCATTGTCTGGTGGTGCTGGGTTCTGAAATAATAATCATAACTTCACAGCATAGGCTACTTGTAATAAAATAATAATCATAAGAAAAAACATTGGAAACAAAGGTTTCAAACTTCATTGTTATGTCATAAAGTACAGTATATTATTACTTTAAACTGAAACTGAATAATACTGAATAAGACATTAACATGATTGTATCTATCAAAAACGTTATAACAATAAGTTAGCTTCAAGTTCATCTGTGAATACGTAATTATATATAGCCTATATATACAAACTTATAACATGGCAAAATAGCATTATGAAAGATACACATGCCACATTATCATATTCTAAGTTAAATATTACTACAGAAATAAATATGTGTTTTATTTTGTGACAAAAATGAAAGTGAGATGGAGTAAAGATTCTATCAAGCTAGAATTATTTTCTGTTCATGAATATTTAACGTATTTATTTCTTATTACTCCTACTCCTTAATTCCTAATGGTAAGCCTAAGTATACTGTACTTGTTTTTATTTATTTATTTATTTCAATACATACCTCATCATCTTGCTCTGGGACATTTAAATCTGTGTCCCTGTGTTTGATAAATTCGGATAGCCAGCTCAAAAGTTCAATATATTTCTGTATTTTCCTACCTACTTCCACCACCACGTGACAGGGTGGTGCAAGGGATGAGGCCAGAGACAGACTGCAGTTCAAACAAAAGACTTTTATTAAATAAGACACAATATAAACAGACATGAGGGCCAAACAAAAGGTTTAAAACACAAACAATAAACACAAAGTAAAACTTACAGAAAATAAAATCTTCCAGGCTGAGCTTTGCCTTCACTGGACTACACAAAACAAAAAAAAACAGCACACAAAGAAAAAACGGCCAAACAACAACAACAACAACAACAGGGGAGGGCGGAGGGGAGGCGAAAGAGAGCTAACAGTAAAAATAAAACAGTAAATCAAATAAACAAAATAGTATCAACAAAAATATAATGTAAACATAAATAGTGGTGTAACTACTGTTTTATAGCAGTTAACCATTTTTCTTCTAGATTCAGAAATAGACTTACGGAATACTATAGTTTTAATTATTACTAATTCAATTGCAACACACAAGTGGGATTCGTTCTGGTAACACTTTTTATTACCTTAAAACAAAAAAGGGCAGTGTTATTTTATTTTTTGACAAAAACTAGAATCTATAGTCTCATGTGCAGTGTCACGGCTTGCTCGGGTGGTGACGTCAGACCAGGAACTAGACAAAAAATTGAATGTTGATTGAATGCGCTAATGCACAGATTTAATTATAAATGAACAAATAAAACAGCTGAACAAAACATTATAAATAAACGGCACAAGGAGGATTCCTCAGGAAGTATGAAGTAGAGGTGTGTGACGTACTGGAGTTTAATGACACTTTAGAGGGGTATGCGCCAAGGCCTGGGTGCAATCCATCTGCAACATGTCATACAGAAGCTGATGAATTCAGAACCTTGCCAGGGACCTACTTCACTCAGAGAGTTTGCTGAGAGAAACAGAGATTAATTTTGCAAAAGATTCATCCTTGTTTTTTTCTTTTGATGTATCTATATTTTTTAGCCTGTCTAGCAAAGCTTCTTCCACAGGATCTAAACTCTTTCTCTTCTTCCTAGAACTTGCCTGGAACTCAGAGACCACTTCAACAGGTGTGTAATCTAGCTGAGCTACAGATGCCCTTTCTGTGTTGCTGCAAATACATTCACTCTCTTCAGCATTGTCTGGTGGTGCTGGGTTCTGAAATAATAACCATAACTTCACAGCATAGGCTACTTGTAATAAAATAATAATCATAAGAAAAAAACATTGGAAACAAAGGTTTCAAACTTCATTGTTATGTCATAAAGTACAGTATATTATTACTTTAAACTGAAACTGAATAATACTGAATAAGACATTAACATGATTGTATCTATCAAAAACGTATAACAATAAGTTAGCTTCAAGTTCATCTGTGAATACGTAATTATATATAGCCTATATATACAAACTTATAACATGGCAAATAGCATTATGAAAGATACACATGCCACATTATCATATTCTAAGTTAAATATTACTACGGAAATAAATATGTGTTCTTATTTTGTGACAAAAATGAAAGCGAGATGGAGTAAAGATTCTATCAAGCTAGAGTTATTTTCTGTTCATGAATATTTAACGTATTTATTTCTTATTACTCCTACTCCTTAATTCCTAATGGTAAGCCTGCGTATACTGTACTTGTTTTTATTTATTTATTTATTTCAATACATACCTCATCATCTTGCTCTGGGACATTTAAATCTGTGTCCCTGTGTTTGATAAATTCGGATAGCCAGCTCAAAAGTTCAATATATTTCTGTATTTTCCTACCTACTTCCACCACCACGTGACAGGGTGGTGCAAGGGATGAGGCCCAGAGACAGACTGCAGTTCAAACAAAAGACTTTTATTAAATAAGACACAATATAAACAGACATGAGGGCCAAACAAAAGGTTTAAAACACAAACAATAAACACAAAGTAAAACTTACAGAAAATAAAATCTTCCAGGCTGAGCTTTGCCTTCACTGGACTACACAAAACAAAAAAAAACAGCACACAAAGAAAAAACCGGCAAACAACAACAACAACAACAACAACAGGAGGGGGGGGAAGGGGGGAGCGAAAGAGAGCTAACAGTAAAAATAAAACAGTAAATCAAATAAACAAAATAGTATCAACAAAAATATAATGTAAACATAAATAGTGGTGTAACTACTGTTTTATAGCAGTTAACCATTTTTCTTCTAGATTCAGAAATAGACTTACGGAATACTATAGTTTTAATTATTACTAATTAAATTGCAACACACAAGTGGGATTCGTTCTGATAACAATTTTTTATTACCTTAAAACAAGAAACGGCAGTTGTCAAAAAATAAAATCTATATTCTCATGTGCAATGTGACGGACTGCTTGGGTGGTGATGTCAGACCAGGAAGTAGACAGACAACTGAATGATGATTGAATGCGCCAACGAATGAACAAATATAACCGTTGAACAAAACAAAACTCAAAATAAACAGCACAATGGCCAAACGAACAGACAAACAAAACACTGACCTCCAATAAGTAGCGGGCGGGTATAGACCCAGCACGCGTAGCATTTGTTAGTAATTTATTTATATTTCTCCTGACTCTCTCCCGTTCTCTCCACACTGAACACCCAACCCCAAGAGTGATTTGTGCATCTATATATACATCTGTGCCAGGATTCAATTACTAATTAATCACTCACTTGAATCTCGGCACATGAACTAATGTGTGCACTTCCTGTGTACAGTTACCCATTTTAATCAGCATAGCCCCATTATATCCCGTGCACCAATACATATACACCAACAATAACACACTACATACAACATATAACACAAATTACACACAGGGGTGGGGCACTCTGCCACATATCCCCCTTTGTGCGCAGCACACATGGCCGGCCACCTCCCCCTTAAAAGCCCAAAAGTCCCGGTCATAGTCCTGGGCCAGACACAGAGGCCCCATGGGCGGCAATGTTCCCTGTAGCAATGCTGTCAGCGGAAAGGCTGACAGCTTCCAGGCTGGCTCCACCAGCAGAGTTAATTCCTGCAGCAGAAAAGCTGTTAAGGGCACTGCTGTCAGTGGAAAGGCTGACAGTGGGGAGAGTTCCTCCTCCGGTGGCACCACTAGCAGCAGAAATGCTGCCGCTGGCAGTGCTGTCAGTTGAAAAGCTGACGGCTCCAAGACTGGCTCCTTTAGCTGGGGCAATTCCTGCAGCGGAAATGCTGCTAATGGCAATTCCTGCAGCGGAAATGCTGACATCTCCAAGACTGGCTCCTCCAGTTGGGGCAATTCTGGCATTGGAAATGCTGCCATTGGCAACGTTGGCTGCGGTACTGCTGGCAACGGCACTGCTGTCAGCAGACGTGCTGACAGAGGTGTGACAGACTCCAGCAGAGGCCACAGCAAATCCAGAACTTCCGGCAGTACAAATGCTGCTGCTGTTTATAGCAGATATACAATTTACACAGTACACAGCATTTTAATCAATTCCACAAAACAAAAAGACTCAACCAGATTCCTAGTTTTGCTTCATATATCCTAGGATATTTGAATTCAATAGTCTTACCCGGGTTGAGTCTAGCACGCAGAAACAAAAAACATAGCTCTCCAGTTCAAACGTCCTTTCGGGTTCTCTGATTGAAATTCTAAACCAACGCAGCCAGATTCATGGCTCGCCATTTCAAATTTCAATTGTAAAAAAATACAACTGGAGTTCCAAATAAGATTGAAAAAACCCCTAAAATGTCTGCAAGAAATCTGCCCCTTCTTTTAAATGGAGTGGGTTTTCTTTTTCTTTATTAATTATTGTCTTTTTCTATTTTGTTTTTCTCTTTGCAACAGTACTGGAGGACAGTCACCTGCTCTGGCAAGTGGTAAGTCATATTAAAAGCCTCATCTTTACCACAGAAAAAACAGAGCTGTGCGTATTTATGTATCTCTCCTTGTTTTGCAGAACCGCCGAAACCAGAGCCACTTCTCACTAATCCATGGCGTGAAGTTGAATTTAGTGATGAGTAAATGATTTTTTTTTTTGTATGTTTTTGACTGAGCTTTTTAAAGTTTGACATTTCTTTTCATTTTTACTTGTTTTACAGTGCTTACATGAAACTTCAAGAAGAAATAAAAAACCACCAACCACACTCTAAGGTTTCCACAACAAATATTCTTATTTCGGGCAGCACGGGTTCCGGAAAGTCAAGCTTTATAAATTCTGTGCTCTCAGAACTCAGGAGAGAAGAACTCAACGGCAGAGTGCAAAAGATTGAAGCAGCGAGACCAGGTGAAGAAACAAGTGTCACACAACATGTAAGTATTTAAATTCCGACACCTCCTACACGTCTCATCTAGTGTGCTTAATTACTGTGTCCTGTCATCTCACTGGCAGTAACAGCAGAGAAAAAAGCAGCAAGTGCACATGAGGTTCAGGTGTTTTAAGCCGAGGGGACACTAGTCTACATGTTGCTAAAAAAATGTAGAAAGGGAGATATTTTTTGTAGAAAGTGACGTAGAAGCTACAATTTCAAGCAACTTCAAAGAACTTTTGATTTTGTAGAAGCAACATTACATCATAAAATTATTCCACTAATGAAAGTTGTGGGAAAAGTCATGTGACTACCTGCTTCACTGCAAAATAAAAACAAATGGCGGAGAAAATGAATGTGAAACCGAAAAAAAAACGATGTGGGACATGGTCAGGGAGACTCCTTATCTTTTTCTTTTTTTTGAGGGTGGTATATATTAGAGGTCGACACGGGTCTCTGGTCAGCGTAATAAAAGACAACGTTAAAAGCTTGTTTTAACGTTGGCAGGGAGGGGTTAACTGACAGGATATCAATGTTTTACAGAAAACAATAACACACAGCGAGCGGCAAGTACACCTCAGTAATAACTGCGGCGACTATTTCTAACAGGGCTCTACAGTGCAACTAATTTGGTCGCATATGCGACTAAACATTTGCTTGTGCGAACGTAAATTGTAATTTAGGCGCACATGTGCCACTAGAAATTCTAAAGGTTGAGTATAAAAATAAACGTGGTTTTCTTTTTTTTCTTCACCTGAAATGATAAAACAAAAAAAAACACACACCTAAACTGTCATAGCTCAATCGTAATGTACTCTGGGGGGGGTCTTGGTCTCAGTTCAGCTCCTCCTACATGGCACAAGGCAGCCCCAGCGCAACGGAGGAAGCTTGTAGTCAACGAGGTGCAAAAGCAGGAGGAGAGGATGAGGTGTATAAAGGCCATTTCCCAGGGCAAGAAGGGAGAATGGATGAGATGGGAGAGTGTGGAACAACGCAAGGTTGGCTGGCAAGACCTATGGTCAATGGAACAGAGCAGGATCAGTTTCCTTATAAGGTCAACATATGATGTTCTCCCATCACCACAGAACCTAAACCTCTGGGTAGGAGAGGATCCCTCATGTCCTTTGTGTTCATCACCTGCAACATTAAGGCACATTTTGACAGGATGTAAGGCTGATGTACAGGTAAGTAAGCTGGGCTGAGTTGAGTGGGGGACGGAGGGGGTTGATGCTGGGACGCCAGAATCACCGTCGAGCCCTCTTGAGGTGTCGTGGGCTAGTCGACGAAACACCGAGGATGGAAGGTGCCCACTTGAAGACCCCAGAGATGTACCCTACTTAGCTCAATCCAGACGGTTGTCATGCTGATGCGCTGGGGAGACCGCACTATGGTTGATCCCGGAGCCAGCATGCGCAGCCGTGTGTGCTGATGCGCTAGGAGGCAAAATAAGCTGATCCCTGGAGCCAGCATTACACTTCAGCCATCAACACCAGACAGAAGGATATCTACATCATCATATGGAAGGAAGCGCAAATGGATGGAGACACATATGGATCACATTAGTTTACTGTGAAGCTACGTCTTAGTTGGTGCTTATCTTGGCGATAGCCAAGTTCAAATCAGCATGAAGTTTTAACATCTACTCTCATGTAATGGAAATCATGGGAATGTAGTTTATTGGTGTCCACTGCCCACTGTTAATCACACATTAAAAACTACAAATCCCATAACCTGCCAATTTTACTGATTTATCAGTGCGATGGCTACTCGTTTCCAGACAGTTTGAAAACTTCATATTCAGATATGTTGGCGCCTACAAGAAATGAGCAATGAAGGTATTTATTATTATTATTATTATTATTATTATTATTATTATTATTATTATTTCGATGTTTCCAGTACTGAAAAAGGTTGCAGAAATCTACATATCTGAAGGGACTAAATGTATGTGTACTATAGTATTTAAATATGTATCCTGCACATAATATATGTGGTGTTCTTTTTAAATCATTACCTGAAAGGATCCGGGTACCCAGGCATTTTTCATGGCGGGTACCCAATCCCGAATTTTTACCTGTGCCGACCTCTAATATATATATTAATGCCACGAGATGAAGTGGAGCGGCATTAAAAAGTTTGACAATTATTATCTTCCTTGAATGACCCAATGGAAAATATTTAGACACTTGCTTAGGAAATATTTTATGTTAAAGTTCCCAAGTTTTATAGTCGTTTGATACAACTTAATAGTAATGGCTAAAAGTCAGTGGACTTTATACTCAAAATTGTCAGTCCCAAAATTTCTTAATGACGGTCAAAACACAAAACACTTCTTCTCACTCTCCGACTATTTTCGAAACAGTTTAGAATGAAACACTGCAGGTATTCACAGCACAGAGAGTTTACTCAATTCCGCTGTGTGGCTTGTCACCTCATTAACTGGTTACTTAGGACAGTGGTGTGCAAACTGGGGGGCATGGAGAGTCACACAGGGGCGCAAGTATGACTAAAGGGACAGTTCTGTAAAATATTATATATATATATATATATATATATATATATATATATATATATATATATATATATATATATATATATATATATATATATATATATATATATATATACACATACATACACTACCGTTCAAAAGTTTGGGGTCACTTAGAAATTTCCTTGTTTTGAAAGAAAAGCAAATTTTTGTCCATTAAAATAACATCAAATTGATCAGAAATACAGTGTAGACATTGTTAATGTTGTAAATGACTATTGCAGCTGGAAACGGCTGATTTGTAATGGAATATCTACATAGGCGTACAGAGGCCCATTATCAGCAACCATCAGTCC
Organism: Acipenser oxyrinchus oxyrinchus; assembly: GCA_030684275.1. Taxonomy (NCBI): domain Eukaryota; kingdom Metazoa; phylum Chordata; class Actinopteri; order Acipenseriformes; family Acipenseridae; genus Acipenser; species Acipenser oxyrinchus. Next base: position 156,865 of record JAGXEW010000079.1, on the reverse strand, counting down.
TGTGTTCCAATGGCACGTTGTGTTTGCTAATCCAAGTTTATCATTTTAAAAGGCTAATTGATCATTAGAAAACCCTTTTGCAATTATGTTAGCACAGCTGAAAACTGTTGTGCTGATTAAAGAAGCAATAAAACTGGCCTTCTTTAGACTAGTTGAGTATCTGGAGCATCAGCAATTGTGGGTTCGATTACAGGCTCAAAATGGCCAGAAACAAAAACTTTCTTCTGAAACTTCGTCAGTCTATTCTTGTTCTGAGAAATGAAGGCTATTCCATGCGAGAAATTGCCAAGAAACTGAAGATCTCATACAACGCTGTGTACTACTCCCTTCACAGAACAGCGCAAACTGGCTCTAACCAGAATAGAAAGAGGAGTGGGAGGCCCGGTGCACAACTGAGCAAGAGGACAAATACATTAGAGTGTCTAGTTTGAGAAACAGGCGCCTCACAGGTCCTCAGCTGGCAGCTTCATTAAATAGTACCCGCAAAACACCAGTCTCAACGTCAACAGTGAAGAGGCGACTCGGGATGCTGGCCTTCTAGGCAGAGTTGCAAAGAAAAAGCCATATCTCAGACTGGCCAATAAAAAGAAAAAGATTAAGATGGGCAAAAGAACACAGACACTGGACAGAGGAAGATTGGAAAAAGTGTTATGGACAGACGAATCTAAGTTTGAGGTGTTCGGATCACAAAGAAGAACATTCGTGAGACGCAGACCAAATGAAAAGATGCTGGAGGAGTGCTTGACGCCATCTGTCAAGCATGGTGGAGGCAATGTGATGGTCTGGGGATGCTTTGGTGGTGGTAAAGTGGGAGATTTGTACAGGGTAAAAGGGATCTTGAAGAAGGAAGGCTATCACTCCATTTTGCAACGCCATTCCATACCCTGTGGACGGCGCTTGATTGGAGCCAATTTCCTCCTACAACAGGACAATGACCCAAAGCACAGCTCCAAACTATGCAAGAACTATTTAGGGAAGAAGCAGTCAGCTGGTATTCTGTCTATAATGGAGTGGCCAGCACAGTCACCGGATCTCAACCCTATTGAGCTGTTGTGGGAGCAGCTTGACCGTATGGTGCGTAAGAAGTGCCCATCAAGCCAATCCAACTTGTGGGAGGTGCTTCAGGAAGCATGGGGTGAAATCTGTTCAGATTACCTCAACAAATTGACAACTAGAATGCCAAAGGTCTGCAAGGCTGTAATTGCTGCAAATGGAGGATTCTTTGACGAAAGCAAAGTTTGAAGGACACAATTATTATTTCAATTAAAAATCATTATTTCTAACCTTGTCAATGACTATATTTCCTATTCATTTTGCTATATTTCCTATTCAAACCCATTTCATGTATGTTTTCATGGAAAACAAGGAAATTTCTAAGTGACCCCAAACTTTTGAACGGTAGTGTATATATATTTAAATAGTATAGAATATTTAATAAATACATAAATGACAGCTAATTAGGCCAAGTTCTTACCTTTCCAATGAGCCATTGATGATCACTTTAGTCCTTGTAGAACCAGAGAAATTATGTTTGAAGTGGTGAGTGTGTCAGTGAACAGTGGCAACAGTCCTGGATTTAATGTAAATTGCATATTTTTTCCTTGATTTAACAAAAAAAGTCCAGATTTAGCTAAATACATAAATGTTAGCAAACACATTCTTAAGTCAGAGTGTAAGCCAAATCAAATTCGTCAATGGGCATGGGTTTGCATGTTGAAGAGCTATGCACACCGGACATGAGCTTGCGAATCAAAAACAATTAAAACTATCGATTTAAATGAGGTAATGCACAACGCAAGCAAAGAGAGTGGCGCGAATGAAGCGAGCAAATATAGAAATACATTTGTTTTATTTGTATTTTGCTACAAAATATTTGTATTTTGTTTTGACTCGGTACTAATAAAATAAATTATTGGATGGGACAAATAACATGACAACGAACGTGCTGCATACATTGCCTTTATTAAAGTATGCCAGATGCCCTTGTGTAACTGAGTTTTTGGGCTGTTTCTAATCGATTTAAACATCTGTATAACTTGGCAAAGCTTTGCCTTAACTTCCAACCAATTCAGTGGATGCAGACGTGCAGTCTCAATGTATGGGCAAGTCAACTGCAGGGGGATGCTGCATGCTTGCCTTTAACAAATGACAGCACTCTGTTTTAGTAAGGAAGCAAGTACTACTATTTTTAGGCTGTATAGTGTTCTGAAATACTGTCTACTTAGGTTTATTTAATGTTTAAACAGGTCCGCGAAATGTCCGCGAAATCCTATTTTATTCCGCAACATACCCGTGAAAAATACATAAATTTACCGTGATTTAAGTAGACCCCTAGTTATAAGACAATAAAAAGGACGCCACATGTCGAGAAATAGCAGAACAATTGGAAATTGATGGTATGTCTATCTTTATTTCACCTTAATTTTAGTCAAAGTGATCTCGCGTCCACTCGAGAGGGGTATTGCTGCAGAACAAAGGCTCCCAGTTGCGCACGCAGCACTACCCTGTGTGAGCTCCCTGCGAGAGCTATGCTGTGGGAGCCTTCGTTCTGCAGCTACATACTTTTGGTCCACTCAACAGTGCAGCAGCAGACAATGAATTACGGGAAGTTAAGAGGATCAAAACAGGACTGCGAGGCTTGTAACCAGGAGGTCCCCAGTTCAAATCCCACTTCAGCCACTGACTCATTGTGTGACACTGAGCAAGTCACTTAACCTCCTTGTGCTCCGTCTTTCGGGTGAGATGTATTTGTAAGTGACTCTGCAGCTGATGCGTAGTTCACACACCCTAGTCTCTGTAAGTCGCCTTGGATAAAGGCATCTGCTAAATAAACAAATAATAATAATAATAACAAGCGATAAAATTAACACGTTATTAGGTTTTTTAGTTAAATCGCATAAGTTAACTGCGATTAATTGCGATTAATTAGTGTGTATATATATATATATATATATATATATATATATATATATATATATATATATATATACAGTACTGTGCAAAAGTTTTAGGCAGGTGTGAAAAATGCTGTAAAGTAAGAATGCTTTCAAAAATAGACATGTTAATAGATTATATTTATCAATTAACTAAATGCAAAGTGAGTGAACAGAAGAAAAATCTAAATCAAATCCATATTTGGTGTGACCACCCTTTGCCTTCAAAACAGCATCAATTCTTCTAGGTACACTTGCACAAAGTCAGGGGATTTTGTAGGCATATAGTCAGGTGTATGATTAAACAATTATACCAAACAGGTGCTAATGATCATCAATTCAATATGTAGGCTGAAACACAATCATTAACTGAAACAGAAACAGCTGTGTAGGAGGAATAAAACTGGGTGAGGAACAGCCAAACTCAGCTAACAAGGTGAGGTTGCTGAAGACAGTTTACTGTCAAAAGTCATACACCATGGCAAGACTGAGCACAGCAACAAGACACAAGGTAGTTATACTGCATCAGCAAGGTCTCTCCCAGGCAGAAATTTCAAGGCAGAAAGGGGTTTCCAGATGTGCTGTCCAAGCTCTTTTGAAGAAGCACAAAGAAACGGGCAACGTTGAGGACCGTAGACGCAGTGGTCGGCCAAGGAAACTTACTGCAGCAGATGAAAGACACATCATGCTTACTTCCCTTTGCAATCGGAAGATGTCCAGCAGTGTCATCAGCTCAGAACTGGCAGAAAACAGTGGGACCCTGGTACACCCATCTACTGTCCGGAGAAGTCTGGTCAGAAGTGGCCTTCATGGAAGACTTGCGGCCAAAAAGCCATACCTCCGACGTGGAAACAAGGCCAAGTGACTCAACTATGCACGAAAACACAGGAACTGGGTGCAGAAAAATGGCAGCAGGTGCTCTGGACTGATGAGTCAAAATTTGAAATATTTGGCTGTAGCAGAAGGCAGTTTGTTCGCCAAGGGCTGGAGAGCGTACACGAATGAGTGTCTGCAGGCAACAGTGAAGCATGGTGGAGGTTCCTTGCAAGTTTGGGGCTGCATTTCTGCAAATGGAGTTGGGGATTTGGTCAGAATTAATGGTCTCCTCAATGCTGAGAAGTACAGGCAGATACTTATCCATCATGCAATACCATCAGGAGGCATCTGATTGGCCCCAAATTTATTCTGCAGCATGACAACGACCCCAAACATACAGCGAAAGTCATTAAGAACTATCTTCAGCGTAAAGAAGAACAAGGAGTCCTGGAAGTGATGGTATGGCCCCCACAGAGCCCTGATCTCAACATCATCGAGTCTGTCTGGGATTACATGAAGAGAGAGAAGCAACTGAGGCTGCCTAAATCCACAGAAGAACTGTGGTTAGTTCTCCAAGATGTTTGGACCAACCAACCTGCCGAGTTCCTTCAAAAACTGTGTGCAAGTGTACCTAGAAGAATTGATGCTTGATGCTGTTTTGAAGGCAAAGGGTGGTCACACCAAATATGGATTTGATTTAGATTTTTCTTCTGTTCACTCACTTTGCATTTAGTTAATTGATAAATATAATCTATTAACATGTCTATTTTTGAAAGCATTCTTACTTTGCAACATTTTTTCACACCTGCCTAAAACTTTTGCACAGTACTATATATATATATATATAGTAAAATAAGCTAAAAGTGTGTTTTCATGGTGTGGTGCACTTTTGCTTGGGGATAACAAACAGTCGGAGGACCTCAGCTTGCGGGCAGGGACATAGCGGGTCAGCAGGTTGAAGAGATACTCTGGACCTGTGTGATGAAGGGCATTGTAGGTGAGCAGGAGAATTTTGAAAATAATCCTGAACCCTAAAGGTAGCCAGTGCAGTTGGGCAAGACGGGAGGTAATGTGTTCACGTTTTTTACATCTGGTAAGGATCCTGGCGGCAGCATTCTGAACTAGCTGCAATCTGTTGATGGTGCGTGCGGAAGACCACCATAGAGAGAGATTTGCAGTAGTTGAGTTGAGAGGAGACGAATGCATGACAGAGTATCTCCACATCCGGGAGGGAAAGGTATGGACGGACTTTGGAGAGGTTATTATCCAGAAGTATACCAAGGCTTCGCACAGTGGGGGAAGGCAGCAGCAGACAGTTTCTGAGGTCCAGGGCACCTATATTGAGATTCTTAAGTTGAGTTTTAGATCCTACTAGAAGGAGTTCAGATTTGTTAGTGTTGAGCTGAAGAAAATTGGCAGACATCCAGGCCTCGATGTCTTGAATGCAAGCCGAGAGACAGACCATGGCAGAGGGACATCCAGGGTCGAGTTTTAAGTAGAGCTGGGTGTCATCCGCATAGGAGTGAAACATGAGGCTATGTTGGTGAATGAGGTGACCCAAGGGAAGCATGTAGATGTTGAAGAGGAGGCCCAAGAACAGACCCTTGAGGTGCACCACAAGTGACTGGGTTTGCATCACCACTGAATCCAGCATAGAAAACTGCATAGGTAAGATGACGTCCAGGAGAGACAGGTTCCAGAGATACCAGCATACTTCTGAAAGCGGTCAAGAAGAATGCTGTTGTCTATGGTATCAAAAGCAGCAGTTAGTTCAAGAAGGACAAGCACAGAGAGAGCAGCAGCATCAGCATTAAGCAGGAGATCATTTACAATCCGCAACAGAGCAGTTTCAGTACTGTGATGCGGCAGGAAGCCAGACTGCAGAGATTCAAGCAGATTGTTATCCATGAGCTGTTTCATCAGCTGACTGGCTACAGCCCTTTCGAGAGTTTTGGAGGGAAAAGGAAGATTGGAGATTGGACAGAAATTAGATAAGACAGCTGGGTCAAGGGAGGGTTTTGAGGACTGGTTTGGGCAGCAGGAACTGAGCCTGAATCCAGGGACAGGCTGAGAGTATGCATAATGGAAAGAGCAAGGTCAGAAGCACAGAGACAGACAAGATTAGTCTACCAGGGGTCCAAGGGGCATGTGGCAGTTGTTGATTTC
>JAGXEW010000079.1:126195-150450 GCA_030684275.1 Acipenser oxyrinchus oxyrinchus | reverse complement strand
TAAAGGCTTGAATACTACACTATATATATATATATATATATATATATATATATATATATATATATATATATATATATATATATATATATATATATATATATATTACTGCAACGTTGTGAGGACGTTGTGTGTTAGCTGGGTAGCTGGCTATCTGTATTGCTAGATAGCTTTGTTCTCGTGAATCAGCTTTTTTCAGCTCATTTATTTCAATTATTACAGGGACAGTTGATAGATTGTGTAGCACTGCAGGCTATATCCCTGAAAAGTGAATTTGATGACAGGTTTAAATTTTCTTTATTTCTTAATAGTTATATTCACTTTTAATTATTTGAATTTTAAATGTATATTTACATATCTCAGTTGTATTGGTTAGTGTTATGTTGTGTACATAATTATATTGCTGTTAATGCAGAAGATAACTTGTATGTTGGTATTGCTGCTTGGCTGAATCTCCCTTAAGAAAAGAAATAATAATTGGAATTACATTTTTAACTCTTTATACGCGGGTTAATTCTGCCTAGTTGTACTGTTTTCACTTTATTATGTATATCTTCTGACTGGTTTATGCTACATATACGTTCTCCGGGTCAAATGAAAGGCAACAAAATTAACGTTAAAATTGTGTAAGAGACAGTGTTGTACATAATGAATACACATTTCTAGCGCCGACAAATGATGACGCCTTTCCCTGGCCGTGAATGATGACGCTGAAGTGTGTTCCAATTGAAACACTTTTGCGCCCCCTACGCCCTACTTCCCTTCGAAGTGATCTCTCCTGGAAGTTATCACTTTGAAGGGAGTAGGGATTAGGGGCGAGGTTTTGGAATGGAACACAGCCCCTGTCATCCAGAGTTGAAAGAAAAACGCAATGAACAAAATTCAGATATGTTGACGTCTTTGCAAGAAATGAGCAATGAAGGTATTTTTTATGTATTATTATTATTATTATTATTATTATTATTATATTTCCAGTACTGAAAAAGGTTACACAAGTCTACAGATCTGATGGGACTAAATGTATGTGTACTATATAGTGTTTAAATATGTATCATGCACTTAAAACATTAATATATGTGATTTTTTAAATCATTACCTGAAAAAGATCCAGGCATCCAGGTGTTTTTCACAGCGGGTACCCGATCTCGAATTTTCTACCCTTGCTGATCTCTAATATATATCAGCATCATCATCATCATCATCATCTTCAGCCGTTTTCAATCCACTGCTGGATGAAGGCCTCCCCCTGGGTCCCTCATCCACGTTGCTCTGCTATGTTTCCTAATTTCATCTTACCATCTTCCTGGAGGTCGTCTTCTTGGTTGCTTTATATCTCTTGGGATCCAGTCTAGTATCTCCAGCGATGGTCTGTTCTTCTTGCTACATGTCCGGCCCACTGTCCATTTCAGTTTTTTCACTCTTATAATAACATTGCATACTTTTGTTTGCACTCTTATCCATTCCTTCCTTTTCCTGTCTCTTCTTGTTATTCCCAGCATGCATCTTTCCATACACCGTTGAGTCGTTTCTAATTTTTGAGTCATTTTTGCATTGAGGGTCCAGTTTCGCTTCCGCAAGTTAGCACAGGCAGCACACACTGGTCGAAGACTTTCCTCTTGAGGCATAAGGGTAGTTTCCCTCACAGACCCATTCTTAAATCTTCCAAAGGCAGTCTTTTTGCTCTTCTGTTGATTTCGCACATTTGGTTCTCCATTGTCAAAACTAACCGTCCTAAGTATACATAGTTATTGACTTCTTCGGGCTTGATCCCATTGACTTCAATTGCCTGTGGAGTGGTATATTTATTGAACATGACTTGAGTCGTCTTCAGGTTCATTTTCAAACCCGCTTTGATGCTCGCCTTGTGTAGTTCTTGTATTCTTGTTTGTAATTTTTCTGGGCACGTTGTAAATATGAACAAATCGTAGGTGATTCAAATAGGCTCCATTGATCTTCAGCCCCTTATTTTCCCAATCCAGTGTTTTGAAAATGTCTTCTACGGTGGCCATGAAGAGCTTTGGGGAAATTGTATCTCCTTGACGAACTCCTTTTTTAATTTTGATTTTGTCGCTGTTTTTATGGAGTCTTACTGTGGATGTTGCATTCTTGTATATGGTGCTGATCAAGTCTCTGCATGTTTTCTCAATTCCTTGTTTTTTCAGAGAGCTTAATACAGATTTTGTGTAAACAGAGTCAAAGACTTTTTCATAGTCAATGAATCGCAAGCAAAGTGGTAGTTCGTACTCATTGCTGGTTTGAATCACTTGCCAGACAACTTGAAGATAATTAGGCTTGCTACTTTTCTATTGTAAACGTCGACTTCCCCAAAAATAAGAGTTCAACTGAAATAAATGTATATAGGATAAATGTCGGTAAAACCACTTGATATTTTTTTTTCTTACCAAAAATAATAATTTAAGAAATCATCTCGTCTGTGTAGTTTTTATACTTGCTGTCTGTCCCGTCTACGTTCCGCTCTGAATGGCCAGGGGTCGATGTCAGTCAAAACAGTGGTTCCTTAATAGGCTAGTGTAATTTCACCGTCAGTCATTTCATAAACTGCTACTCTGACCCCAGATCAGCACAAACGAACACACACACTGCAACCCTGACCCCAGATCAGTACACACACACACACACACACTGCAACCCTGACCCTAGATCAGCACACACACACACACACTGCTACCTAACCCCAGATCAGTACACACACACACACACACACTGCAACCCTGACCCTAGATCAGCACACACACACACACACTGCTACCTAACCCCAGATCAGCACACACACACACACTGCAACCCTGACCCTAGATCAGCACACACACACACACACTGCTACCTAACCCCAGATCAGTACACACACACACACACACACTGCAACCCTGACCCTAGATCAGCACACACACACACACACTGCTACCTAACCCCAGATCAGCACACACACACACACTGCAACCCTGACCCCAGATCAGTACACACACACTGCAACCCTGACCCCAGATCAGCACACACACACACACACTGCTACCTAACCCCAGATCAGCACACACACACACACACACACACACACACTGCAACCCTGACCCCAGATCAGTACACACACACACACACACACTGCAACCCTGACCCCAGATCAGTACACACACACACACACACTGCAACCTTGACCCCAGATCAGTACACACACACACTGCAACCCTGACCCCAGATCAGAACATACACACACACACTGCAACCCTGACCCCAGATCAGTACACACACACACACACACTGCAACCCTGACCCCAGATCAGAACACACACACTGCAACCCTGACCCCAGATCAGCACACACACACACACTGCTACCTAACCCCAGATCAGCACACACACACACACTGCAACCCTGACCCCAGATCAGTACACACACACACACACTGCAACCCTGACCCCAGATCAGTACACACACACACACTGCAACCCTGACCCCAGATCAGACACACACACACACACTGCAACCCTGACCCCAGATCAGCACACACACACACACACTGCTACCTAACCCCAGATCAGCACACACACACACACACACACACACACACACACTGCAACCCTGACCCCAGATCAGTACACACACACACACACTGCAACCCTGACCCCAGATCAGTACACACACACACACACACACACACTGCAACCCTGACCCCAGATCAGTACACACACACACTGCAACCTTGACCCCAGATCAGTACACACACACACACACACACTGCAACCCTGACCCCAGATCAGCACACACACACACTGCTACCTAACCCCAGATCAGCACACACACACACACACACACTGCAACCCTGACCCCAGATCAGAACACACACACACACACACTGCAACCCTGACCCCAGATCAGTACACACACACACACACACACACTGCAACCTTGACCCCAGATCAGAACACACACACACACACTGCAACCCTGACCCCAGATCAGTACACACACACACACACACTGCAACCCTGACCCCAGATCAGAACACACACACACTTACACACACACTGGGGCAGCAGTGTGGAGTAGTGGTTAGGGCTCTGGACTCCTGACCGGAGGGTTGTGGGTTTAATCGTTGCTGCTGTACCCTTGAGCAAGGTACTTTACCTAGATTGCTCCAGTAAAAACTCAACTGTATAAATTGTGTGTAAAAAAAAATGTATAAATTGTTTGTAAAAATAATGTGTAAAAAATAACGTAATTATATGTAAAAATATTGTGATATCTTGTAACAATTGTAAGTTGTCCTGGATAAGGGCATCTGCTAAGAAATAAAATAATAATAATAATAATAATAATAATAATAATAATAATAATAATAATAATAACACTGCTACCTCGACCCCAGATCAGCACATGGTATTCAAAACAGCAGGAGGCTAATAAAAGACACAATATTCAAAAGCTTGTTTAAACATTGATGTATTTGGATACCAGCATATCAATGACAGCTTATTATTCAAATTCCCAATGGTCATTAACACAGGGAGGAAGCACCTTGTTTTAACTACAGCGGGAAAAATTAAACAATCATGTTCTGTAGGACATGATTGTTTAATTAATTTTAAATGTAAGTACCTTAATTTTCTGTGTTTCAGGACCCTTTCCAGATCCTCATGTGTTGTCTCATGGATCTATCCTCAGCAGTGTGAGACCACAGCCCCAGATCTCCAAGATTCTCCACGGATTGTCTGAAATTACTATAGTGGAATCCCAGTTTGGTCAGGTTCCTCATGGTTCTGTACTTTCATACCAGTGCCCACCTATTGTGAGTGCTGCAATTACTAGGCATCCTGACGTACCATTATTTCCACACCTCCCATTACCTGGATATAGTTTAAAAATGAATTACAATTTTGTCCCAAACTGCCAGCAGATTTATCATTTAAGATGTATAAAGGTAACTCACCAATGATCAATAATAATTGAGAAGGCTACCCAAGAGCAGTCCGACTCCCCACTCGGGGTAAGCATGCGTCAAACACGAGTTACAGCTAGCAGATTTCGTGAAGCGTTTCATGTTCGGGGAGAATCCTCTAACCAAGCTCTTGCAACGAGGATGATTAAGGGAACTCGGCAGACCGGTGCAATGAAAAGGGGGCTTGACCTTCAGCCTGAGGTGTTACAGCAGTATGCAGACAGGTGCAATGTGAATGTCCTGCCTTGTGGTTTGGTGGTGCACCCAGATGCTCCACATCTTGGGGCCAGCCAGGATGGTAAAGTGTATGATCCCACTGCATACCCTCCCTTCGGTCTTGTGGAGGTAAAATGCCCGAGCATAGAGAGTATTTCAGCTGCAACACACATTAAGATTGTTGATGGTCAGGCAAAACTGAAAAAAAAAACAAGTACTACTGGTGAGTTCAAGGACAGCTGGCTATTGCTGCCCTGGCATGGTGTGACTTTATCACAGACACCAAAAGTGCCATGACTGTAGAGCGTGTTCTTCAAGATGATTCCCTGATTAGAATGAAGGACAAGCTTGATGTGTTTTACTACAACACATACTTAAATGCCTACCTTAAAACAGCATAGTCCGAGATGTATGAGATATGATTTAGTGTTCTGCGGTAAATCGATAAGATTATTTTATCTAAGATTATTATTGTTTTTAAGCAAAGCTCTGTAATTGTGTGCTTTAAAAACAATACGCATTGAGCTTAATCATTTCCACTTACCGTAACCCTGCATGTTCTTGTTAAATTACATTACTGCAGCAGTATCTGTTTTTGTAATGGATAACGTATAGATATGTTTACATGAACAAATGAACTGATATATTGTTACTTTATTTATTTATTGCTATATTTTATTTTTGATGTTTTTCATTTAAATTTAATTTACTTCTGAATACATGCATATATATATTTTTTAAAGTGTTGTAAAATACGGTGTGCAAATTTACAACCAATAAAAATACTAAAAAGAAATGTAAGCTAGAATAGCAAAGGACATTTAGTTTTATTTAATATCATTCAACTGTCATTTCATGTTGCTATTATAATTATTATTTTTATTACTAAGCAATTTAGGCAAGTTACAGGATTTGTTAAAGTACTATTACACAATTCATATAACAAATTCAAAATGAACAATATAGATAGTAATATACAATAAATAATTTTGAATATATACAGTAAAAAAATGCATCTGTTCAGATAAATATTCTCAATGTTAATAACATTTTTTGTATGTGTACCTTTAGACAGATAGACAACTTTCTGAATTTTGTTCATGTGGGCTTGTCACCTTTCAAATCCAGTGGCCCTCTGTAGTTTACCATTAAACAACAGTTTGCCCAAATCTGATTGATGCTGCCTGCCAGAGACAGTGGAACTGCAGAATCCCAAATGTGGTACTCTTTAACTCTTCTTATGGCTCTCTCAACTAAGATCCTTAGACAAGCAATGAGTTGGGTAAGTTCAGTTTCTTCCTTGCTGAGCTGATCTTTATTGGTTTTAAGTGGTGGGATTATTAATTTTGCTCTGACACCAGGCAGCATCTTCTCAATCTGAAAGCCTTTATCTGTCATGCATTCATCTCCAGGTTCCAGAAGACCCAGAATACCTGAAAGTCTAGTTATTTCTTTGTCAGAGATGCATCCAGTGAAGAGTTTTGAGATGAATGTGATTTCTCCGCATGGGGCAATTCCAATCAGTCCTTTGAAAGTGGTGTAATTTTTATAAGTAGAGAAAGCCTCTGACTGTAATGTAAGTGATGATGGGTTCTCACATCTGAGCTCTGTGCAGTCTAGAATGACTCTTAGCTTTGGACAATACTGTCTAAACTTTTCCGGCATTGTACTTTTCAGTTGTTCTTTGGACATCCAGATAGGCACTGAACCTAAGACTAAATACAGTTAGTTAGCCCAGGTGATGGTTATACTGCTGACAGTCAAAACACTACTAACGACATGCCACCCCACTAAGGACATTTGAAAAACAATTTGTAAAACAGTAAAACATATTATTAAACAACCAGGCACAAGTTATTTAGAAATCACAGCTTTATTACATCAGCTTAGATTGTCTAGTGTACCAGTTCTCTGTGCATGGAAACAATATTTTCATGAGCCATCTGTGAAAACACCACAAGAACTTTACGCATAGGTAACTTACATATCATAGAATGGAAATACCATTCAGCTAAAACAACAATATGAAGTCCTTTGCAGTGTGCATGCAATGTATGTACTCAGTAAATGCTTTGACACAAATACGTAAGAAATCGCAAGTAGCCATGGATTCCTGCCGGTGAATAAACACAGCTTGATTGACTAAACCTTGGAGTTTTGTTGAGCAGCCCTTATATATAGCTGAGTAGGTCTTATAAACTGCTACCCTGACCCCAGATCAGTACACACACACACACACACACACACACACTGCAACCCTGACCCCAGATCAGCACAAACACACACACACACACACTGCTACCTAACCCCAGATCAGCACACACACACACACACACACACACACTGGGGCAGCAGTGTGGAGTAGTGGTTTGGGCTCTGGACTCCTGACCGGAGGGTCGTGGGTTTAATCCCAGGTGGGGGACACTGCTGCTGTACCCTTGAGCAAGGTACTTTACCTAGATTGCTCCAGTAAAAACTCAACTGTATAAATTGTATGTAAAATAATGTGTAAAAAATAACGTAATTATATATAAAAATAATGTGATATCTTGTAACAATTGTAAGTTGTCCTGGATAAGGGCATCTGCTAAGAAATAAAATAATAATAATAAATAATAATAATAATAATAACACTGCTACCTAGACCCCAGATCAGCACATGGTATTCAAAACAGCAGGAGGCTAATAAAAGACACAATGTTCAAAAGCATGTTTAAAAATTGATGAATTTGGATACCAGCATATCAATGACAGCTTGTTATTCAAATTCACAATGGTCATTAACACAGGGAGGAAGCACCTTGTTTTAACTACAGCGGGAAAAAATTAAACAATCATGTTCTGTAGGATATGATTGTTTAATTAATTTTTAAATGCAAGTACCTTAATTTTCTGTGTTTCAGGACCCTTTCCAGATCCTCATGTGTTGTCTGCGGGATCTATCCTCAGCAGTGTGAGACCACAGCCCCAGATCTCCAAGATTCTCCACGGATTGGCTGAAATTACTATAGTGGAATCCCAGTTTGGTCAGGTTCCTCATGGTTCTGTACTTTCATACCAGTGCCCACCTATTGTGAGTGCTGCAATTACTAGGCATCCTGACACACCATTATTTCCACACCTCCCATTACCTGGATATAGTTTAAAAATGAATTACAATTTTGTCCCAAACTGCCAGCAGATTTATCATTTAAGATGTATAAAGGTAACTCACCAATGATCAATAATAATTGAGAAGGCTACCCAAGAGCAGTCCGACTCCCCACTCGGGGTAAGCATGCGTCAAACACGAGTTACAGCTAGCAGATTTCGTGAAGCGTTTCATGTTCGGGAGAATCCTCTAACCAAGCTCTTGCAACGAGGATGATTAAGGGAACTCGGCAGACCGGTGCAATGAAAAGGGGCTTGACCTTCAGCCTGAGGTGTTACAGCAGTATGCAGACAGGTGCAATGTGAATGTCCTGCCTTGTGGTTTGGTGGTGCACCCAGATGCTCCACATCTTGGGGCCAGCCAGGATGGTAAAGTGTATGATCCCACTGCATACCCTCCCTTCGGTCTTGTGGAGGTAAAATGCCCGAGCATAGAGAGTATTTCAGCTGCAACACACATTAAGATTGTTGATGGTCAGGCAAAACTGAAAAAAACAAGTACTACTGGTGAGTTCAAGGACAGCTGGCTATTGCTGCCCTGGCATGGTGTGACTTTATCACAGACACCAAAAGTGCCATGACTGTAGAGCGTGTTCTTCAAGATGATTCCCTGATTAGAATGAAGGACAAGCTTGATGTGTTTTACTACAACACATACTTAAATGCCTACCTTAAAACAGCATAGTCCGAGATGTATGAGATATGATTTAGTGTTCTCGGTAAATCGATAAGATTATTTTATCTAAGATTATTATTGTTTTAAGCAAAGCTCTGTAATTGTGTGCTTTAAAAACAATACGCATTGAGCTTAATCATTTCCACTTACCGTAACCCTGCATGTTCTTGTTAAATTACATTACTGCAGCAGTATCTGTTTTGTAATGGATACGTATAGATATGTTTACATGAACAAATGAACTGATATATTGTTACTTTATTTATTTATTGCTATATTTTATTTTTGATGTTTTTCATTTAAATTTAATTTACTTCTGAATACATGCATATATATATTTTTTAAAGTGTTGTAAAATACGGTGTGCAAATTTACAACCAATAAAAATAGTAAAAAAAAGAAATATAAGCTAGAATAGCAAAGGACATTTAGTTTTATTTAATATCATTCAACTGTCATTTCATGTTGCTATTATAATTATTATTTTTATTACTAAGCAATTTAGGCAAGTTACAGGATTTGTTAAAGTACTATTACACAATTCATATAACAAATTCAAAATGAACAATATAGATAGTAATATACAATAAATAATTTTGAATATATACAGTAAAAAAATGCATCTGTTCAGATAAATATTCTCAATGTTAATAACATTTTTTGTATGTGTACCTTTAGACAGATAGACAACTTTCTGATTTTTGTTCATGTGGGCTTGTCACCTTTCAAATCCAGTGGCCCTCTGTAGTTTACCATTAAACAACAGTTTGCCCAAATCTGATTGATGCTGCCTGCCAGAGACAGTGGAACTGCAGAATCCCAAATGTGGTACTCTTTAACTCTTCTTATGGCTCTCTCAACTAAGATCCTTAGACAAGCAATGAGTTGGGTAAGTTCAGTTTCTTCCTTGCTGAGCGGATCTTTATTGGTTTTAAATGGTGGGATTATTAATTTTGCTCTGACACCAGGCAGCATCTTCTCAATCAGAAAGCCTTTATCTGTCATGCATTCATCTCCAGGTTCCAGAAGACCCAGAATACCTGAAAGTCTAGTTATTTCTTTGACAGAGATGCATCCAGTGAAGAGTTTTGAGATGAATGTGATTTCTCCGCATGGGGCAATTCCAATCAGTCCTTTGAAAGTGGTGTTATTTTTATAAGTAGAGAAAGCCTCTGACTGTAATGTAAGTGATGATGGGTTCTCACATCTGAGCTCTGTGCAGTCTAGAATGACTCTTAGCTTTGGACAATACTGTCTAAACTTTTCCGGCATTGTACTTTTCAGTTGTTCTTTGGACATCCAGATAGGCACTGAACCTAAGACTAAATACAGTTAGTTAGCCCAGGTGATGGTTATACTGCTGACAGTCGAAACACTACTAACGACATGCCACCCCACTAAGGACATTTGCAAAACAATTTGTAAAACATATTATTAAACAACCAGGCACAAGGTATTTAGAAATCACAGCTTTATTACATCAGCTCAGATTCTCTAGTGTACCAGTTCTCTGTGCATGGAAACAATATTTTCATGAGCCATCTGTGAAAACAGCACAAGAACTTTACGCATAGCTAATTTACATATCATAGAATGGAAATACCATTCAGCTAAAACAACAATATGAAGTCCTTTGCAGTGTGCATGCAATGTATATACTCAGTAAATGCTTTGACACAAATACATAAGAAATCACACGTAGCCATGGATTCCTGCCGGTGAATAAACACAGCTTGACTGACTAAACCTTGGAGTTTTGTTGAGCAGCCCTTATATATAGCTGAGAAGTTCTTATAAACTGCTACTCTGACCCCAGATCAGCACAAACGAACACACACACTGCAACCCTGACCCCAGATCAGTACACACACACACACGCACTGCAACCCTGACCCCAGATCAGTACACACACACACACACGCACTGCAACCCTGACCCCAGATCAGTACACACACACACACGCACTGCAACCCTGACCCCAGATCAGTACACACACACACACACACACACACCCACACTGGGGCAGCAGTGTGGAGTAGTGGTTAGGGCTCTAGACTCCTGACCGGAGGGTCGTGGGTTGAATCCCAGGTGGGGGACAGTGCTGCTGTACCCTTGAGCAAGGTACTTTACCTAGATTGCTCCACTAAAAACCCAACTGTATAAATTGTATGTAAATTAATGTGTACAAATTTGCATAAATTCTATGTAAAAGTAATGTGTAAAAAAATAACATAATTGTATGTAAAAATAATGTGATATCTTGTAACAATTGTAAGTTGCCCTGGATAAGGGCATCTGCCAAGAAGTAAAGTAATAATAATAATAATAATAACACTGCTACCTAGACCCCAGATCAGCACATGGTATTCAAAACAGCAGGAGGCTAATAAAAGACACAATATTCAAAAGCTTGTTTAAACATTGATGTATTTGGATACCAGCATATCAATGACAGCTTGTTTTTCAAATTCTCAATGGTGATTGAAGCAAGACAGGAACCCTATGACGTTGTTTAGCAATGTCAAATACAAATCATATGTACAGCATAGAATATGCTAAGAAAGATAATTTCTTTTTTTCATGAACTGTATAATGGATGTTCTTAAATACACAGTAATTAGAGACTCTCAATGTGAAGAGTCACCACAGTCAGAACATGCAGATATATAACAAGTGAAGGCAAGCACCCATTTCAGGGATTTTATTTGCAATTTCAAATGCATAAGTACATTTATAACTATTCTTACAAAGCCCAATGAGATTCTCCTTCAAGGACAGTAACATTGCTCTTCTGTAGCTCCCTTGAAGATTCACATTTAAAAAATAATAGCAAAGCAGAACAGCACACCACCATACACCAAATTATACATCTAGTGAAGCTTTGATTAACCCAACTGACATGATTAAGAGGGTTTATTTACAATAGAGAGGCACGCGGCTTTCACACAACAAAGACTCCCTGAAGAGCAGCATTAAACAGTTAAAAATCCCTTATAAAGCAATTAGCTTAACATGACATTTCAAATTTCTAATAGTGTTTGCAACTGCTGTGAGTTGGTCTGAGGGCTGTTTCTTAAATAATGAGTTTCATTGATATTTATGTATTGCCTGATTGAGGTGCTTGTAGATGTTTTGTAATTGACAGCACAAATCCAAGTTGCCATCTCTCCTGGCTTCCCTATTCAAAACATCTTAATAGTTAAAGGACAGACACATTTAATTTGAAGCTACTTTCTCTACAATGGAATGTGTTTGCTGTTGACTTCATGGACTGGGGCTCAGTGCTACACAGCACAGCCCATTGTATGGAAACTGCACACAAGACAATGCACCCACATTAGACAGGAAAAGCAAAGCCTCTATGCAGCCCCTGGGGATAAATAGGCTATAGCATACTGGAATTATATAACACTGAAATATCATATGATTGAAATATGCTTTAAATGGGAAGATAGCTACTATTGGGAAATAGGAAAATAACACAATCATTAAAATGGTAAAAACCATCTGCAAGGCTTTCTTCTTCATGGGATGGATCTCGTCTCTCCCCGGTGCAGACTTCCTTAGGACCCTCAGGATGGAGATGTTACAGAACACCATGACAATAAACAAGGCAGAAATGACACCAGAGACTGCATTTGTAGAGAATTCAAAGCCTGTTATACTTAGATAGATGGAGAAGGCAACAGTAATAGCCCATGCCACAGCAGAGCACAGGACTCTATAGGTGAGTGACTTGAGCCCCAGGTAGGTAACTGGATGCACCACGGCCATGTAACGCTCCACACAGATACAGCAAAGGAACAGAGGACCCCCAATCACATTCAAATTATATACAAACCATGTTACTAAATTAACAATTGTATTGTTTAGAAAGTAATAATTGCATATATCAAGGGGTGCATTGAGGCAAATCAAAGTATCCATGACAGCCAAGTTCATTATGAACACCTCAGAAGATGAGATGGCAGTTTTTTTCCTCAGTAAAATCCACAGCACTGTCACATTGGCTGGCAATCCCAGAATAGCAGTTACAGCCTCTATATTCGACCAGAATGCAAACCCAGATGGATTATCTCTACATTCCAGGTCAAATCCGGTACTAAGGGCTGTGGTGTGGTTGGGGATCATGGTAGAGTTTGTGTAGAAAGAATCCATTGTGCATTGAATGCACCAACAAGGAACTGGGTTTCACTGGCCAAGAGTATCTGGTGAGAGAAAGATGAAAGATGAACAGCACCCATACAAGATCTCATTGCAGTATAACACTGTTGAGTGGGTCATAGTGACAAGTTCACTTTACTGTATTGGATTTTTCGTTGTTTAAATTTTTTATATTGGTGGTTTGTACATGGTTGCTTTTTATAAAGTAAGCCTGTGGTTACAGGCTTACTTTATAAGTTTTGCCATTATGAAATGTCACACTGATAGGAATAGTTCACTTACAAAGCAACCTTAACTTTGATATCAAACAACACAGCTTTAAAGTATACATCAGATATACTAGGAGACCTTTTCTGTTCACACTTGATAGTCCTTAAAAATCATCCTGGAAATAGAGATGAAGGCCATCTCCTTGTTAAAGCAGTCCTGTCAATGCAGGCAAATCACAACCAACAGCATTCAAGTAACATACGTTTAAGATGGATAGCAATTGTGAAGAAATTACTAAATACTTGGGACACCTGTAGAGATCTCTACGCTTCTTGATTTCTTTTAACAATAGTGCACTGAACAATATATATAAGCCACACATTCTCTCTTACCACAATGTTAGGATGTTGTCAGCAGACAGCGGCTCCCTAATATCTTCCACTAAGATGCATCAATGAGTAAAACCCTCTCTGTTGGTATTAGAAACAGATAATGAACTCCAGGGACAAGACTGAGTCTATCTAGTGGGGTAAGCCACGCCTTCATATTTCCACCTACTTAAATGTACTGTTTAAAATATTCCTGTGCTTAGCCAGCACTAGGTGTGTGCTGCCCCTTTTCAAAGAGAATGGATCTCAATTGGGCAATGTTTCAATTATAAAACGAGGCCAGTATAACTGAGCTTATGTGGGTGTCCAAACATCGTTCTGGATCCACAGTGATTGCCACATTTTTTACAGTATTAGATGGAGTCAAAAGATTCCCATCAAAGGATATTTCAAAATGAGGTGATTTAGTTGGGTCTGGAGCACACTATTAGCATCTCTGTCTTATTGGGATTTACATACAGACAATTTACAGCCATCCATGACTGGATTTCACTGAGACACTGAGACAGCACAGAATTATTATTATTATTATTATTATTATTATTATTATTATTATTATTATTATTATTATTATTATTATTTTATTAATTTCTTAGCAGACGCCCTTATCCAGGGCGACTTCCAGTTATTACAAGATATCACATTATACATTATACAAATATCACATTATTTTTTACATTCAATTACCCATTTATACAGTTAGGTTTTTTTATTTAAAGCCAACATAAAAATTATCCAAAGGGATTCGGTATAACTTTCTGTCACTTTGCACTTTGTTTTTCTTTTGCCAGTAGGAAATGTATGCATTTCATCATACACCGAAAACAAATTCAACCAGCTGCTATTGCTGTTACTAAAATGCAGCCGCGCCTAATCAATAACACACAAACAGTGAAAGTATGAGTATTATAATTAATATTTATATTTACCACAGATGAATACTTTACATTTTTAAAAAATATAGAAAGATTGCGCTTCACTGATTAGGATGCTTGCTGGTCCAGTGGTTAAAGAAAGGGGCTTCTTACCAGAAGGTTCACCCCCAAGTCTCTGTAAGTTGCTTTGGATAACAGCGTCTGCTATATGACTAAATAATAATAATAAATAGTATTCAATTAAGTTGAAAACAGCAAAGTTCATGAGCAGCACAGAGCGTGCTCCATAGGCAGAATCGCCAGACGCATGCTTCACCCAGCCTAATGGAAATCCACTCAATCAAAATCACACATGCTTAAGTATGGACGTGATAGACTGTTTTTTTTTAAATTTTATCTGCGGTTTCTTAGGATTTTTATTATGTTTCCAAGCCCATGGCTGGGAAGACTATTGTTGTTGTTAGGATCATAGATCACATAGTTTGGCAGCCATATTGGATTTTTTGAAAAATCTTCTCCAAAATCACTTATGGCAGAAATATGAAACGGTGCAAAAGACTACCCTCATGGCTTAGATTAGTGTGCGAGCAGGGAGTCAGAGTGAGAGACGGAACAGCGACAGGTCCCTCGTCAGAGACGAAACAGCGCTGGTGCGGTTCTCATCAGCAACAACATGCAATAAAATAATATAACTAATAACACCACATCCATCGATAAATCCCTAAATTATTATTATTCCGCCAAATTTTCAAATGTCTGTAAAATCAACACCGTTGCACGAAAACTCACGAAACTTAACACAATGGTAGAGGCCTATGGGAAGTTGTTTTTTGATAGAAAATGAACTACCCCCTTATGATTTAGATTTGTTCAAGAGAAGTTGATTGGTCACATGGTTAGGCGGCTCTATATGGCCGTCGCGAGACAATCACATTTCAGCTATGATCAATTTGCATATAGTTATCACCCTTTTCACCCTTCCTTAAATGTGCTTTACTTGCTCTTATCTGCCCCCTATTTTACTGCATTTAATCCTGTACTTCAGAGTACTGTAATCTGCCAAGTGTTTAATCTGTAGTATTTTTTGTATTTAATCATATCCTGATGTAACTATCACTGACACTGTTATCTGCTGCATTATTGAATCGTATTTTGTCACACTTGTACTTGCTTGAACCAAAGTCATTGTATTTATCTTGCTCTTAATTGTATTATTACTTGTACTGTGATACTTGAATTGAATTTGCTTACGATTGTAAGTCGCCCTGGATAAGGGCGTCTGCTAAGAAAGAAAGAAATAATAATAGTTGGATATATTGCAGTATTTATCTTAGGTATGTGACATAGTCACACAGATATACTAACTTAAAGGAAATAAAAAAAGAAAAGGTAATATTGTAATGATGTTATGGATTTTGTTGCCTTGTATTGTATTATCTTGTATTGTTGTTACTGACCTGTGCCACTAGGAGTAGGACGTGAGTACGTGAAAGGAAGGAACATATAAACCCGAGTTTCTCTGCAGGAGGGGACTCGGGGGGGAAAAAGAGGGACACTGCATTTTGTCTTTCCCAGGAGAAGGAGTGAGTTTTTTTGCTCAACTTTGCTCTTTTTCGCTGAAGGATTCTGTTCGGGACGTTTCATATTAGGCTCGGGACTGGGTAAGATCGTTCTGTGAAAGGGACACTGATATATCAACATAGATAGAAGCATCTCACTTCAAACCTAACCTTTCTGAACTTTGGACTGAGACGGGTGTCTGTTTGAAATGATCATTCAAATGGGCGTACTTCAGTGACTTGTTTTAATTTTGTTGACAATGTTACATTATGCTTTTTTTGTGTTTTTTTTTGTTTATTAACCTAATGTGTGCTGAGTTGTGCTTTGTGTATGCATATTAGTGTAGATACAAAGCAACAAATATATCGAGTTGTCCATAGAATTTTTTGTGAACCTGTTGGTTTAGTTATTTTTCATTTCATATTAAGTTAACGGTCCTAGTCTTGGAAAAACATAGAGAGTTGTTATATGTAGAATGTTATAGACTCATGAATCTTCACAGAGCAGTGGAGGCCTATGGGAGGCTGTCACAAAGATGGCCGGAGTGGGTGGCGTCAGACCAGAGCCAGGAAATAAGCGACAGAGAGGTGGAGTTTGGTGGAGCTGAGCGAATGGTTTCGCTCAGCATTTAATAAATAAACAGCACAGAAAAATAAAAAGGTTGTACAAACAAACACAAACCCTGGACACGGCACTCGTCGCCAAAATAAACAGACAAACAAAACGGACTATACAGACAAAACAAGGTGAGCTTCTTTATCTTTACGTTATTATTAGTTTTATTCTCTTTACCTCCGTCTCCAATCCTGTTCTCCACTCACTGAACACACCACCCCGAGTGAGTGAAAACATGCTGCTTTTATGCAGTTGTACCGAGACTCGATTGCTAATCAATCATTCAATTGGAATCTCGGTACAACTGCACGTGAATTAATTAAAGTGCACTTTCCCGTGTTCACATACTAATACTTTAAATGCACGTGATGTGATGTGCCATCCTCGTGCCTAAATACAAATATACAATTTAAATCACACGTGAAACACAGACCCGTTTATATCCCGTGTACCAATGCCTATACACCAACATTTACACACAACACGTAACATATAAACATAAACTACGCATAAGGGCGTGGCCACATTGCCACAGAGGCCTATGGGGATTAATGTATGCTCAATTCTTGAAATGTATTTTTGTTTACGACTGTAAGTCGCCCTGGATAAGGGTGACTAAGGAACTGTGGCAAAGTGGTTGATAGTGTGCAGGTGCAGGTGATCAATGAACAGACAGACAATTATAATCCAGGTGCAAAGTTTGTTTTATGATATTTTTATGTCCCGTGCCTGACGGCAAAACAAACAGTAAGCAATAAATGATGTTAAGTAATACAGCAGTGTGTATTACTTAATTTGTAATCCCCGGGTTTGTCCCGAAATAATAGTCCTGTTTTTATTATACACCCACACAAAACACATACACAAGTCTGTTAGAGCGTGAATTATTATTATTATTATTTATTTCTTAGCAGACGCCCTTATCCAGGGCGAGTGCTGGTGGCGAAAATACAATTACTTGTGATACAAGTGCAGTGCTGTTCCGGGTTTGTGCTGGCCTCTGGTGACAGCTCTGGAACGTGTTAGCTGTCTAGTGATAACAAACAAAAAATAGACAGAACAAACAAACACTCATGATACGGATTCACAAAACACAGGTCCTTCCAGGTCATTTTTCATTAACCAAAACGAAGGAACAGATTACATCCCTTCAACCCCTATTTATACCGTCACTCATGACCCCTTGGTAAACGATACAAGTGCAGTGCTGTTCCGGGTTTGTGCTGGCCTCTGGTGACAGCTCTGGAACGTGTTAGCTGTCTAGTGATAACAAACAAAAAATAGACAGAACAAACAAACACTCATGATACGGATTCACAAAACACAGGTCCTTCCGGGTCATTTTTCATTAACCAAAACGAAGGAACAGATTACATCCCTTCAACCCCTATTTATACCGTCACTCATGACCCCTTGGTAAACGACTGCAGCCACTCTTCCAATCCGCGGCTGCCATATCATTTCCCTTCCGGGTCGATGAGTTAGTGAACCGAAGCTCTGCCCCTTTTCTAAATGACGACTTCCTTTTAACCCTTGTGTGACAGGAATGGCTGGGCGGTGACGTCACGGCAGAAGCAGAGACGGGAAAAACACTGACACCAGGCACTGCAGGTTAAAAGAAAGATGCGGCGGCGCCGTTTATTTAAATACAAAAATAAATCAAATATTTTAACAAAAAGAAACTGTGCTCCCCCCCTTCTTCGTGGCCCCCAGCTCCCCTCCGTGGGGCTCTGGCTACAGTGTTTCCTGCCGCGAAAATGCGGCTGGGGGAGCTGGTCTCCTGACCTCCCCCCCTTTCTTCATGGCCAGCAGCTCCCCTTCATGGGGCTCCAGCCACAGTATTTCCTGCTGCATGGCAGGACCGGTAGCGACCCCAGGCGAAGCAGGACCCTCGACGACCCCAGGCGAAGCAGGATCCTCGACGACCCCAGGCGAAGCAGGATCCTCAACAACCCCAGGCGATGGCAACAGCGGACCCTCGGGAGACGACGGCAGCAGCAGCGGACCCTCGGGAGGCGACGGCAGCAGCAGCGGACCCTCAGGAGGCGACGGCAGCAGCAACGGACCCTCAGGAGGCGACGGCAGCAGCAACGGACCCTCGGGAGGCGACGGCAGCAGCAGCGGACCCTCGGGAGCAGACGGCAGCAGCAGCGGACCCTCGGGAGGCGAACTCGGGAGGGGAGCCCCTGGCCACGGAGGCGGCAGCGGGAGCTCCACTTCTCCCTCGTCCCCTTTACCCTGTGCGGAGCAACAGGCAGCCCCAGGCGATTCGGAGCAGCAGGCAGCCCCAGGCGATGCGGAGCAACAGGCAGCCCCAGGCGATGCAGAGCAACAGGCAGACCCAGACGATCCAGGCGTGGCCTCCCTGAGCAGACCAGGCGTGGCATCCCTGAGGGTTGCGAGGCTGGCATCCTTGGGTGATGCGAGGCTGGCATCCCCGGGCGGTGCGAGGCAGGCATCCCCAGGCGATGGCGAACTGGCATCCTGAGGCGATGGCGAACTGGCAGGTGATGCCTGACATGGCGGCAGCGGTTCCTCAGGAGGCGACGGCAGCAGCGGACCCTCGGGAGGCGATTGCAGGAAGGGAGCCAGGACCAGCGGTGATGCTAGGGTTGGCCCTCTTCTCAGCCGCGGCACCCCGGCGGTTTTCTCCCTTGTTCTTCTTAGCAGCCTATGCAAGGGCAGCTGCGGACCGCCAGCATCTTGTCCCGGTCCGTTCTGTCTTGAAAGGAGAGGCAGCTCCTGCTCCTCTCCCTCGGGTGGTGGTGGAAGCAGAGGCAGCTCATGCTGCTCTGCTCCTGGCGAAGGCGGCAGGGGCTCCTCCCTTTCTGGCTGCGAAGGCGGCATGGGCTCCTCTCCTTCTGGCTGCGAAGGCGGCAGGGGCTCCTCCCCTTCTGGCTGCAAAGGCGGCATGGGCTCCTCCCCTTCTGGCTGCAAAGGCGGCATGGGCTTCCTCCCCTTCTGGCTGCAAAGGCGACATGGGCCTCCTCCCCTTCTGGCTGCAAAGGCGGCAGGGCCTCCTCCCCTTCTGGCTGCAGCAGTGGAACCAGCAGGCATGTTCCCTCTGCTGGTGGCGGCGACGGAAGTCGAACCAGCAGGTACTCTTCCTCTGCTGGTGGAGGTGGGAGCGGCAAGTCATCCTCCCACGACGGTGGAGGTGGCACCAGCAGGTATTCTCCCTCTGCTGGTGGAGGTGGGACCAGCAGGTACTCTCCCTCTGCTGGCGGAGGTGGGACCAGCAGGTACTCTCCCTCTGCTGGTGGAGGTGGGAGTGGCAAGTCATCCTCCCATGACGGTGGAGGTGGCACCAGCAGGTATTTTCCCTCTGCTGGTGGAGGTGGGACCAACAGGTACTCTCCCTCTGCTGGCGGAGGTGGGACCAGCAGGTACTCTCCCTCTGCTGGCGGAGGTGGGACCAGTAGGTACTCTCCCTCTGCTGGCGGAGGTGGGAGCGACCCACAGTCCTCCCACGGTGGTGGAGGTGGAACCAGTAGGAACTCTCCCTCTGCTGGTGGAGGTGGGAGCGACACACAGTCCTCCCACAGAGGTGGAGGTGGAACCAGCAGGTACTCTCCCTCTGCTGGCGGAGATGTGGGCTGTAGACGTTCAGCCTTCCCCCTCTTTGGGCTGTGGACGCACCGACTCTCCCCTCTTGGGCTGTGGACGCACTGACTCCCCCCTCTTGGGCTGTGGACGTTCGGGCTCCTCCCACTCAGGCGCAGGACGTTCAGACTCCTCCCCTCAGGCGCAGGACGTTCGGGCTCCTCCCTTTCAGGCGCAGGATGTTCGGGCTCCTCCCTTTCAGGCACAGTACGTTCGGGCTCCTCCCATTTGTCTCCCCTCCAGCAGCTGTAATCCCACTCTTCAGGGAGGGGGCAATTAACTGGAAAATACCCCCGCTCCCCACATCTGCAGCAACAGTACTTCTGGCTTATGCTATGGAGGAGGGCTTCACAGCTTATCTCCTCCTGTGCCTGCTGTTGCTGTTGTTGCAGCTGCTCCTGTCTGCAGCTCTTCCTCCTTCTTCCTCCCATTCTCCTTCCTCACTCTCCTTTCTCCACAAGTAATAAAAAAAGCGAAATAGAAAAATAGCAAAAACGAGAAAAAAAGCAAAACAAAAAGCAGTATCCTCTTCTGCCTGCGTCCAGGAGGCGCTGCAATCCCACGCAGGACACCACGTGTGACAGGAATGGCTGGGCGGTGACGTCACGGCAGAAGCAGGGACGGGAAAAACATTGACACCAGGCACTGCAGGTTAAAAGAAAGATGCGCCAGCGCCGTTTATTTAAATACAAAAATAAATCAAACATTTTAACAAAAAGAAACTGTGCTCACAGAGCAAAATAAATAGTTAAACAAAAACAAATCACGAACACAAAATAAATGAAACAACACAGGTCAGGCTGGGCAGATTGCCTTCACTGGTCCTATGTCTATTTTTATTCAGTTTCGCTCTCGCTGTCGCTCTCCTCCTTGCTCTCTACACTCCTCTCATACATCCACCCCGAATGCAGAGAGCTGCCGGTTTATATATCGTGGCCGAGGGGTTTAACTAGCTGGCAATTATTCTATTACCCCTCGGCCACAATCTGCATGAGTTTATTAAATTAAACTGCATCCACGCTACTAAACAAATATAAACAAACATTCGGCTACGCCGTCCCTAAACAAAACAATAACAAACACAGCGCACACCGTCATTAACACAACGATAATAATAATAATAATAATAATAATAATAATAATAATAATAATAATAATAATAATACAAAACAAATACATGTTCTAAAAATAAATACATTTTACAGGGCACCTCGCCCTTTTACACCTCGGAACGAAGGGTTAAAGTAGTCCAGGGTACTCTGTTCCCATTACTTAGCGCCCTCATAGGTCGGGAGGGAGATTTACCACCAAGAAGCATTGTCTTTCTGTCACAGGAACCACATGGGCTCTATCCATCTGCATTGGCGGCCATATTAGATTTATCAAAAATATTGAATCCAAAAAACATCTTCTCAGAAACAGTTTTGCCAATTGAAGTGAAACTTTCCATACTTAAACTCAGGGAGGTTGTCTATTAAATTTGTTCTAAATAAAGTTCCTGCATCAAAAAACAAGGAGGCCGCGAGCCGCTTGCATTTTCGGTCTCTTTTCTCCAAAATCCTGGTGTTCTTTCTCCAGTTTGCTTATTCGGGTTCTCCTATGAGGGCAGGGCAGAGGAACAACAAAACATTACTTTTATAGGTCGAGTGACCCCACCAAGGCCTGCCTCCCGACCACTCAGAGACAGGGAGAGACCACACACCCTCACCCAACCTCTCCATGTCACTGATATGATCGACAGGCGAACCCTACAGGGCTCCTGAGCTCCTCCTGCAGGATCATGAATGCGTCAGACAGCCAGCACAGATCTCGCCCTGTTACAGTTCTGTTTAAGTGTTTGTTTATTTTGACCATCACACTGTTTGTTTTGTTATCATTTAAAAGTGTTTATTATTTAATAAATAATCTTGAGCGCAGAAGTGTCTCATTCACCTGTAGTATTGCCTGCTGTGTCATTCATTTCCTGGTCTGACATCCCCCGCCTCAGCCATCATGTAACATGAGGTGTCCTGTGTGGGTTAACAGTGCCTCCACGTGTCAGGGCAGAAGTACTGCGGGTGCTGTTTATTTTTTCAAGATTACTGCTTTTTTTAAAGAAAAAAGGGAAAGAGGAAAATTAAAAAGTAGCCAAAGAGGGAAAATGGGGCAACAGCAGCGCAAGACCAATCCGGCCGAGTCTCTGCTCCACTGGACGTCTGTCTCACCTGTCTGGAGGAGGAAGGGGGGTGCTTCCTTTATGGCGAGGTCAGGCACATTCCCTTTGGCCAAAACCCACATGGCAGGGGACGAATGGCCACCCCAAGCACCAGTGGTAGAAGCACCGCTGTCTCCAGCATCACAGGCCTCATTGAGATTGTGAGTAGGTGCCCTGCCTTATAACTTTTATTCATTTTAAAACCATGTTTGTTTTTTTTATTGTGCTGCAAGCCGACCTTAATACACGCTTGTGTTCTGATATTTACAGGGCTGTGTTTAGTGGATTTTACTGTTTTTATTATTATTACAATACAAACTGTTATTACCCACTGACACAACCTTTAATGACGTTGCTGGAATGTTGTAATTTACGTATGCTGTTTCTATAAGGTTGTGGGCAGGCAGCTTTTTCATGATTGAATCTGAAGTATTTGCAGATGTTAGTGATCTTAAATAATAAACACAGAGTCTCAAATACTCGCCAGTCTCCAATAGGTGCCGGGGCTACTGGCAAATATTGTAAATAAACGCTTTTCAGGAACATGAAACAGGTAAACATCGGTTTAAACAACTCTCCTACCCATGTTGCACAATATAAACTAATAAAAATCGGTATACATAAACAACTTGAACAGTAATGTAATATTAACAGAACAAACATCAATAAAACAAAACGTTACAGTCGCAGCTTGTGGCACTAGTAAAAGACATTTACTGTCCTGAAACCATGCCAGGCCAAATGAAGGAATTGTGAAAAATAAATGCTGCCCTGCACAGTCAACTCTGTTGAAATGAACTTTGTACATCCAACTTAAATATAAAAACTCCCTTTTCACCAACACAGTTTTAAAATGAATAAAGTCTGCTTTGATTGTAGTAAATGCAGACAGATTTTTCCAAGCTGGCAGCAGACATTGAGGATCGTTCTGGACGTTATAGAAAATGTAAGAAGTGTGTGTGTATAGCAACAACAAAGCAGATACAAACTGACGTGGGAAGCCTTCTCGCACGCATTCTTTATCAGCAGGGGATGTTGGGATTGGTGTTCAAAATGCCCAGATAAAAAAAAAAACTGCCTGATTAAATTGAAAAAAAAATTAAATCTGCGATCAACTATTTATTTGATTAATTGGTCTGATTAATCTGTTAATCGGAGCAGCCCTAGAACACACACACACACTGCAACGCTGACCCCAAAGCAGTACACACACACACACACACACACACACTGCAACCCCAAAGCAGTACACACACACACACACACACACACTGCTTCCCTGACCCCAGATAAGCACACACACACACACTGCTACCCTGACCCCAGAGCAGTACACACACACACTCACACACTGCAACGCTGACCCCAGAGCAGTACACACACACACACACACACTGCAACCCCAGAGCAGTATACACACACACACACACACACACACACTGCTACCCTGACCCCAGAGCAGTGCACACACACACACACACACTGCAACGCTGACCCCAGAGCAGTACACACACACACACACACACACTGCAACCCCAGAGCAGTATACACACACACACACACACACACACTGCTACCCTGACCCCAGAGCAGTGCACACACACACACACTGCAACGCTGACCCCAGAGCAGTACACACACACACACACACA
>JAGXEW010000079.1:109970-125695 GCA_030684275.1 Acipenser oxyrinchus oxyrinchus | reverse complement strand
AAGCTGACTCAGCTATGCAACGAAAACACAGGAACTGGGGTGCAGAAAAATGGCAGCAGGTGCTCTGGACTGATGAGTCAAAATTTGAAATATTTGGCTGTAGCAGAAGGCAGTTTGTTCACCAAGGGCTGAGAGTGTACAGGAATGAGTGTCTGCAGGCAACAGTGAAGCATGGTGGAGGTTCCTTGCAAGTTTGGGGCTGCATTTCTGCAAATGGAGTTGGGGATTTGGTCAGAATTAATGGTCTCCTCAATGCTGAGAAATACAGGCAGATACTTATCCATCATGCAATATCATCAGGGAGGCATCTGATTGGCTCCAAGTTTATTCTGCAGCATGATAACGACCCCAAACATACAGCCAAAAGTCATTAAGAACTATCTTCAGCGAAAGAAGAACAATGAGTCCTGAAGTGATGGTATGGCCCCACAGAGCCCTGATCTCAACATCATCGAAGTCTGTCTGGGATTACATGAAGAGAGAGAAGCAACTGAGGCTGCCTAAATCCACAGAAGAACTGTGGTTAGTTCTCCAAGATGTTTGGGCCAACCTACCTGCCGAAGTTCCTTCAAAAACTGTGTGCAAGTGTACCTAGAAGAATTGATGCTTGATGCTGTTTTGAAGGCAAAGGGTGGTCACACCAAATATGGATTTGATTTAGATTTTTCTTCTGTTCACTCACTTTGCATTTAGTTAATTGATAAATATAATCTATTAACATGTCTATTTTTGAAAGCATTCTTACTTTTACAGCATTTTTTCACACCTGCCTAAAACTTTTGCACAGTACTGATATATATATATATATATATATATATATATATATATATATATATATATATATATATATATATATATATATATATATAAATAGTTTAAAGGAATCCTTGAACTTTGGGGAAAGAGCTGAAGAACTTCAATGCTTTAGGAACTGAGATCTGTGATTTTCTGGTGTGTTTTTTTTTTTTTGGAAACTTTTCTTTGACCGAGAAGCCATCACCATTCCTTCTTACTGGGACCGATGACATCATAACAGCTATTTCAGCAGCAACGTTATCCACAGCTGTGAATCAACTCGCTGCAACGACTTCATTTCCATTCTTTTGTTAGCCTTAGGATTGAACTGAGTGGTAGGACAAACTAACTGGGTAGATAAATGAATGGACAGTGAACTGTCGATTGTGCTTATTTGTGCTGTATTAATTGGTGATGTGCATGATGATTTAATGTTGTTATTGTTTTTATTTTCTTTAAGAAAAGCTAAATGTCATATGCAAGAACAGTAATTACACTAGTTGTCAAATTATTTCTTTAGATTACCGGTATGTTACTACTGTGCAAATCAATGAAACCAGTCTCCCAACGAACCTAACAGTAACCTGGAAGTATTATTCACTAAAGTAGTGTTACAATAGTATTATCTACAAGGTGCTAGAAGTTTCAGTATGATTATGCAGAACCTAATTCTAAAAAAAGTCTAGAAAATGCTGGATTGTAGGTGAACATTCTTAGGCATAGGATGATTGCTGTCATTACCAATAAGTCAATATGGGAAAAAGTAAAGAGCTATCTGAAGACTTAGGCAGATATTATTTAGTGTCATAAAGCTGGAGAAGGATACAAGAAGATTTCCAAGCATTTGAGTATCCCAATTTCAACTATTGTTTCTATTATCAAGAAGTGCAAAACTCACAGTACTGTCACATCGTTCCTCGGTCTGGAAGAAAGGTTCTTTCACCAAGAACAAGTAGAACAATTGTGAGGAAGGTTAATAACAATCCGAGATTGACTGCAATCCAAAGATATTCAAAAGGTGAATTGGCTGCAAGTGGGACTGGGGTTTCCATTTCAACCATAGGTCGAGTATTGCAAGGTGCAGGTCTCTGGTTGCAGGCCAAGGAAAAAGCCACTCAGGCAAAAGGTCACAAGGGCAAATCGCTCAAGTTTGCAAAAACGGCATTTGAATGATGGATAGGAGTTCTGGCGTGATGAAACAAAAAACAAAACAAACAAAAAAAAGCTATTTGGTCACGCTGATAGGTTTATGTTTGAGAAAGTCTGGTGAGGTGTACAAAGAAAACACCTCACCTTCTATGGGGCTTGTTTTTCCTCTAATGGCACAGGAAATTTAGTTCCAATACATGGTAAAATGGATTCCATAGCATACCATTTTGGCAAATCATATGAAACCGTCCGATACAAAACTTGGTTTAAAGCGCAACTGGATGTTCCAACACGACAACGATTCAAAGCACACATCAAAATCTACTTCAGAATGGTTAAAGAAGAATAAAACCAAGGTTCTGGAATGGCCTAGACAAAGTGCCGATCTAAATCTGATTGAGAATCTTTGGTATGAGTTGAAGAAGGCTGTGCACAAGAGAAGTCCTCGGAATTTGAATGAACTGAAACAATTTTGCATTGAAGAATGTTCAAAAATCACTAAAGAAAAGAATCATGCCAAAAGCTCATTGACAAAATATCCTAATTGTTTAAAAAGAGGTTACTATTGCAAAAAGGTGCCTCAACTAGCTATTAATTTCACTTTCCTTGTCAGGGTATGAATACTTTTGAATCAGCATTTTGAGTTTTGCAAAAAAATTGCTGAAATAATTGTAGACATCTATTTCTTGTAATAATTATTAGTTTGAGAAATTTCTAGAAATTATAAAATTTCCTTTGGGGTAAGTAAACTTTTGACTACAACTATGTGTGTGTGCATGTATTAGTTCCACTTACTTAGTCTTCGTCACCCGAGTTGCTAGTGTTAAAAGAGCTGCAGCATTCCAGCTCAATTGGTCTCTTTGAAATGGCACCCCCTCCCTTAACATGCTTGTCAAAAAATCTTGAACTGCCAGTAGATCCACTTTGCACAGAGGAATGTCAGATTTTACACAGATTTTGACAAAATCTGAAACAGTTTCACACAGTTCTTTGGCAATTGTAAGATGCTGAAATGATCCAAACACAATGGTCTGTTTCAGTGTTTGATGGCCCTGCTGTTTCAGCCTCTTTGTTTAATGTTTCCTTTCATCAATTTTATGTTTAGCGCTTCCCATGTGTTCTGCAATGGTCTGCCTACAAGTGTAATCTACAGCCTTGCTGCATGAAGTACAAAACGGCAAATTACCATCGACGTCAAATTCATCCTTGCCAAACTCATTGATCCGATCTTTAGGGGTGATTTTTTATTGTTTTCAGCATCTTTGAACCGCTCTGAATACTGACAAGTAAACTGAAGCCTCATTCAACATTGAACTTGAATACCGAAAGCACTTATTAGAAAAAAAGTTGCCTGTGTTTATATATATATATATATATATATATATATTGATTTGTTTATTATCAAAACAAGCCTTGCACTTTTTTGTGCTATTCCACAGCAAACTGATTCCTAGGATCCCTGCTGAACTGATCTCAATCATCACCTTAACCCCCTATCTGCCATTCAGTCCTGGGCTCACTGACAGCTTGAACTGATATGCGAAATCCTGCCCTCCAGAGAGTTAAAGGCATGAAAATTAACAGGAACAAAGAAATTCCCAGGAGCATCCCCCATGTCTGGCCAGTTGGGGTCACTGCAGCATATTTAGGAAGGGGCAGCAAAATACTTCTGCTATGGTTTGGGTAATTAAAAAATAAATACTTTAAGGCCTGGTTTAGTATAATGTAACCACTACTTGGGCCACATTGCCTCCCTCACTCCCAGCCCCTCAGCTCCAACCACTAGAACCACACTGCCCGTCTCAGCTCTAACCACTAGAGCCATACTGCCTCCCTCCCAGTCCCTCAGCTCTAACCACTAGAGCCACACTGCCTGTCCTTCATCTCTAACCACTAAACCCTGCTCCAATGCTCCTCCTATGTTTCAATCCCAGCTGGACTGCTCCAGGTTTTAATTGATGTATGGAATCTAAACACAGGGCAATACGAAGCAAGGCTCTGGGCTTCCCCCTCTGCTCTGTTTAAAGTTCTGAGGTGGCAGACTTAGCCAGCAACCAGAACTAGATCGCGGTTATTTTAATCCCACAGGTTTTCCCAGGCAAATCAGCCTGACATTTGGATAATGAAGAAAGGCCTCCTTGTGTTTGAGTAAAATGGACAGGTAATAGTACAGTGGGCTAACTGCAAGAACAAAAAGCTTAGTATGACTCTAGCACACATATCCCCTCCACAGCAAAGTTAGAGCTGGGAATATTGGGAAGCAGATTTCCATTGCCTACAATCCTGTGGAAAAATGCAAGTGTGACACATGCTTAGGAAGACAGCCATCTCCAATAACCCTCTAAAGAATATCCTAACAGTGTTTCATCACAATGGATAAACGATTCACATTGGTATTGTTACCACTTCTATCTCCGTACTGCATAGTGGATACTGTCAAGCAGGAGCGTCCAGCTCGCAAGAGCCACTGAAGACATAGGCTACAATGTGTAGTTTGGGACTGACAATGTATTCACCGATCTTAAAATGTGCATCACCCAAGAGTCAGCTCTGTAAAAAACAAAAACAAAACCCACACATTCCTATTTCTGTGTGCATGTACGGCATAAATGTACTTATGTAACCTATATAAAACATCAGAATGCCAAATAATTGTTTTTATTACCATGTTCAAAATGAAACAGTATATATTTTTTCTTCAATAATTATCTCCAGTTTGTTTTTATCTTACAGTCTGAAGTATTGTTTAGCAATGTTTAGTTTTGCAGAAAGTTAGTACTTATTTTCAGGCTACGTGGGTACGCCACACGTAGTTTCAAGAAATAAAATGGAAGTTTTAATAAATACTTTTCAAAAAGGTGCAAGCCCCCACTTTGTTTAAAAAATTAAATTAACAAGTGCTGTATGTATATGAAGATCACAACAGAGTTTACAGTAACATACAACCTGTGTTCAGAATTTCAACAGCCGATTAGCAGGTAGAAATCAAGCATTCAGACAGGTTTATAAATTACTGATAGACAGTCGTCATTGTTGTGCGTGTATGTCTGTGTGTCAAATGGGAAGGCACTTCACTTTCAACAGTGAAAACTTACAGTAAAAGAAAGACTGCTTTACTGACAGAGTGGCAAAGACACCACTCGGAACAGCAAACTAACCAAATGTTTACTAAATATTCATAACACATTCCCATTTTTATCAAAATAAATCTGCAAACACAGAACTATTTAGTTTTCATGAGATAGTATTTCTATTGCAGTTGTGCATTTCCTGTAGTGTTTCTATAGCTCTCGAATGTTTTGTCACCATGTCTGGCTGTGTTGGGCGTAGTGGTGGGGGAGTGGCTGTGTGCCGGTTGTGTGCGTGAGAGCGAGAGTGAGAGTGCGGGTGCTGTACTGCTGTTGACTGGCATTCTGTCTGCACAATAAAACACTCAGTAAAAGAGCTATTTGGTGTCTGCCTGACTCCTTTGCTTGATAAACCTGACAACAGCACTTGCAAGTGCTACAATACCACCTTCCCTTTCCCACTCACAGCCGGCCGCTACAATACGTTGAGTTAACTATTGACTATATATGGCAGCATAAAAAGGGGATGTGGGGCTATTTGTTTTAGCAGGGTGCTTAGTGAAAAACAAATACAATATAAAAATCTTCATAAAACATGCATCAAAATGGTTGACGATGTATTGAAAGTGCCTGAGCTGGCTGCACAGTTACTCATGCTGTTCTTGGTGTCCACCAGGTCGAGCTGTATCATTCACTAGCCTGCTGTGTGCGTTATCATTTTACATCCTAAATATAATTATGGCACAAGCCTCATGGTGAAATCTACTGTTGTGGCTCGCGTCTTAGTCTGAAATTTAAAAGTGGCTTCTACCAAAGAAAAGGTTGGACAGTCCTGCTATAGAGTAGTGCAGTTACCTCTGGAATGCAGGTAGCTGAATACCCCGGGTGATCCCCTGAAGGGGGTAGTGTGGGTTGTCTACCACTGTCCGTCCTCGCGAGTGAATGAAATGACCACAGGACTCCAACGTTTATGGAGTATTCGGTTTGCAAAACAAGGAAACCGTATGGGGAAAAAATATATATGTTTCACCCTAAAATGAAACAGCCTAATTCATTACTTTCAAATAAAGCTGCATATTTGCTTTGCAATGCAATATAAAATATATATATCAATTTCAGCCAATATCAGCCACTGCGACATCTGAAACATTGTTTGAAGGACTTCAAAACTGACTAGAAATTAATCTCAGATGCTTGTAGTGCACATATATGGTGCTTTGACTGTGTGCTTCATTTATTAGAATACTTAAAACTGATAGGAGGTTTACAATTGGCCTACTAGGGGTGTTACGATTGTGTTCCATGAATAGCAATACTGTCTGTACAAGATGTATCGGAATAGGAGGTATGTAATGTTTGTATCATGAGACAAGACCACAGCTTAGCTCATTGTAGTTAACCAAATAGTTATTGAATGAAGTGTGTTTATAGTTGGTATGACTACTATCCTATACAAATGTTTGTCTTTTAACAAAATGGTCCATCATTAAAATCCTCATTTGATCTTATTGTGCATCATACAAGAAGCCCATCGGGCCCACCCCATGTATCATGATGCATGTCATATCGTGACATTAGGGTATCCTTACCTGTGCTGGATTCTCCCATTTCTTCAGAAAATCTTCTTTGGCTTTTTGAGGAACTCCTTCACTGTAACAGAAAGACATAAAAACAATGAGTAATATTGAGCACAGTAACTGCAGTCCTAATTCACTGGGCTGACCTCAGAGTCACATCCACTGTGGTGATGCCAGAGCTGTAACTAGGGGTGGGCGGCGGGACAGCAGCCCAGGTCGCAAAGCCGTGGGGGGCAGAAAAATGACTTCAATGCATTGCCATTCGAGTAATAATTTTGTTCTGCAGTGCTCAATGGTTTTCACTTGTCACTGCGCCCCCCCCCCCCCAGCATAGTATGAAGCTTGCATGCTCCTCTAGACTAGAAAAGGGAATGAGTCACTTCCTTAGCAATGGTCTTAACAACCACAAACCTGGTTCTACACAAAAAAAACCATAGCGTCACCAGTTCGTTATTATGGCATTTCTGTGTCATTCGCTTCCCTTGTGGTGTATTGCTTATTTATTTATTCACTTCTGCAGCCTTCAGGACCAGCACTACTATAAATGTAATGAAATGTAAAGGCACGTTTCAGAACATGTATTAAGCACCTACATAATAAAGGTAAACCAAAACATTACGATAGGATAGACAACAAGTAAGAAATTAAATTTATAAGAAAATGCAAATAGATAACACGGCCCTTAATTCACCATCCTGAACTACAAGATGTTAAATGTGCTACCAGTATTTATTGGAATAAAAAAAACTCAGAACAAAATGACCGATCATTATAAAACAAGTTTATTTGATAATTATGTAGCTCTTATAATGCATTAAAATATGTGCGTATAATGACTTTTTTTGTTTAAATTAGCATACAAACCTGCATGGCTCTTGCTAAATTCTAAATGGTTTTGGATCTTTAGGGAAACGGAAGAATTTTCTTTTTTGCTAACTATATAGATGGAAATGCGAGTTTGTCTTTCTGAATGCTTCAAGCCATTATGTCATTGCATCCGCATTTGTGTTACGATTATTTTCAATCCATGCTTTCTTACAGTACAATCAATGATTATGAGAAAACGTCACTGTGGCAAGTGGTTCGTAGTGCACAGGTGCAGTGGTGATGCAGTGCTCAGGAATGATAGACACATGTCTAGCTCAGGCAAACCACGGGGTTTAGTCCCGAAATAATAATAATAATAATAATAATAATAATAATAATAATAATAATAATAATAATAATAATAATACACTAAACAAGACCTGCACAAACACAACACGGTCACAAGTCCAGAGTGAGTACTCTTAGTGAAAGTGGTGATTTACAGGTTTATTTGGGTACAATGGTGAAGTGTAGTCTGGGTTTAAATTGCTGGTGGTTTAGCTACAGCTCCTGGAGGTTAGCCTTCTATAAAGACAAGCACAGACAGTTAGCAACAAACAAAACATCTAAGACTCATGGTAATTACTTCTGTTTTCCCAAATGGGTCCTTTCAGTAACCACATCAAAAGGAACAGATTACATCGTCACACCCCGTTATTCCCTTAGTCACGCCCCCTCCGATAGCTAGTTCAATCACGTCTCCTCCAATCCATGACTGACATCACGTACCGCATTAGAGTGATGACTTTGGACATTGTGACCCCGCCCCCTTCCTGGCTGGCTGGCTTCCGACTGACCCTGGAATGAACTGCCAGACCAACCAGTACAAGGCACTCTGTTCCTGTTATACAGCGCCCTCACAGGTCAGGAGGGAGATTGTTGACAAGGATTCATTCGCTCTCCGTCACAGCCACACATGAACTTAATTAAAAGGTTATATACACACACACACACACACACACACACACACACACACACACACACACAAGGATATTGCAGAGATATTAAAAGGATTTTCTAAGGGTTAACGTGGCCGCTAAAATAAATCACAAATATGCCTAGTTACGGCTCTGGGCGATGCCAACAGTGAATTATTACTTCCCTCCCCTGTCCTCCAGCCCTGTAAACACACACACACTGCTACAATCTTTACAGCTCTGTCAGTTACTACAATACAAAGTCCAAACGGAAATCTGGCTTTGACAACTCTCCTTCGGAACGAGACTGGCTGGATATCCACCAGCAGAAACACTCAGGTTCACAACAAAAATGATAAATTGAAGGCTATCTGGGCATCAGAAGATTTTTGGTGAAGACTAGGAATGTAAATTTAATTAACCCTTTGCAGTCCTATGTCGGACCTGGTCCGACATTGCAATTTTCCATTTCCGGTCCAATGTCGGAGCAGAGAAAACCACTCAATGGCCGAGTGAGATCGATAGGAGCCGAGAGAAGCCCAAAAAAAAAAAAAAAAAAAAAGGGGGCGTATCTCATGAATACAGATAGCTCCGATAACACGGACATAGACAAACAAGATAGCTGCTTCTGCATCCAGCGCTCAAAGAATATCACAGACATTTGCAGAGCTTTTTTTAGATGTTTTAGTAATAAAATAATGACTTGGATCGCATTATTGAGGAGTTTGGTGATAAAAACGAGTGATCAGGAGATGATTTATCGGTATGCATTACTATCAAGAGGTATGTGAAAAAAAAAAAACAGGAGAACGAGGGGTGGGGCGGGGCTGGAGATGCAGTACTGAGTGTCCTGTTGATATGCAGTGCCTTTTAAACCTGTTTTACTGTGAAAAAAAATATTTAAAACAGCGCGTCAAATAAACTGCGCATGTGAAAATAAATTGGACCGGATGCGCCTGAGACACGTTGAATAAATGGACCGCTAAGGGTTAATTGGTATTGATTTTTTTTCTTCTGTTTATACCACAGACAGTGTATGGGAAAAGTATATTTAACCTAAAATCAACCAGCTGAACTCAGGATTACTTTAAGATAAAGCTGCATATTGGCTTAGCAATGCGATGGCGTGATTTGAAACAATTTGATTGATCAATTTGGAACAATGTTCTTTACATTTTTAGTTGCATCATTTTAAAACAAGACCATTGTTTTACCATTTTCATTCAACAGTCTTGATAACAATGAAACACATTCAGTGTACACTGTACAGTACGATACTATACAGTGCAGTGCATTGTTTTGTTGTTTTAATCTGTATAGGACTATTTTTAAATACATAAATAAAAAAAAATACTAAGTTCAAATGGGGTGAATGCAAAAAGGGGAATCTGACATTCACTTCCTGCTATTACAAAGCACAGTACAATTTAAAAAAAAGCACCTCAAAAGGCCACAGCACAACATTCACAGCACAACCTACCACTGAATGAGAAGTCAGAGCAGAAGCAGCAGACTTAAAATAATAATGTAAATAAGAAAATGTTCAGCCCAGCAGTGCTCTTTGAGCTCCCAGTAGCTGGTTGATCTTAAAACTTCAAGGATCCCACCCTGTAGCCTGGAGGTCGTCGGTTCAATT
Source organism: Acipenser oxyrinchus oxyrinchus (assembly GCA_030684275.1). Classification (NCBI taxonomy): domain Eukaryota; kingdom Metazoa; phylum Chordata; class Actinopteri; order Acipenseriformes; family Acipenseridae; genus Acipenser; species Acipenser oxyrinchus. Next base: position 115,686 of record JAGXEW010000079.1, on the reverse strand, counting down.
CCAGGCTATTCCACTGCTGACTGTGGACGGGAGTTCACAGGTGGTAGTGCACAATTGGCCAAGCACCGCCGGGTTGGGGAGGGCTTAGGCCAGTCAGGGTTTCCTCGGCTCACCAGGTACCAGCGACCCCTGTGGTCTGGCGGGCGCCTGTGGGCCTGCCTTTCAGTTACCCAGAGCTGCGTGGTCCTCCGGCGCTATAGCTCTGAGGCGGCTGCATGGCGGGCCTGCAGAGTGAAAAAAAGTGGATGGCTGGCGGAGCACGGTTTGGAGGACGTGTGTCAGCCTTTGTCTCTCCTGAGTCAGCCGGAAATAAAAATTGGGCATTTCAAATTGGGGAGAAAAATCAGGAAAATTTGAGATTCCAAATTTAAAAAACAAAACAAAACAAACACACACACACACACACACACACACACACACACAACCCAGTGATTCAGCATACATACCCTCTGTGTAAAAGTAGTGTCTCCTACCCTCTTAAAATCCAGTCAACCTCTACCACAGGTCTGCAGTGTTAAAACAGGCCAGGCATTCATGAACTTGTTGTTTCATTAACACACACACACACACACCTCTCTGTTTGCTCTTGCATTAGTAGATGAAGCGTTGTTGTAGTTGACTTTGCAGTTTGACCTGATAAGAAGTTAGAGAGTCCAGGCTCAAACAAACCTGGGGCAAGTGCTGAACGTGGCTCTTATATTAAAAAGTGGACACCATCCCCCCCCTCCCCCCGTCAATAACACCCCTCATACTGACCTGAACACCACCCCCCACCCCGTCAATAACACACCTCATACTGACCTGAACACCACCCCCACCCCCGTCAATAACACACCTCATACTGACCTGAACACCACCCCCCACCCCGTCAATAACACACCTCATACTGACCTGAACACCACCCCCCACCCGTCAATAACACACCTCATACTGACCTGAACACCACCCCCACCCGTCAATAACACACCTCATACTGACCTGAACACCACCCCCCACCCCCGTCAATAACACACCTCATACTGACCTGAACACCATCCCCCCGTCAATAACACACCTCATACTGACCTGAACACCACCCCCGTCAATAACACACCCCATACTGACCTGAACACCACCCCCCACCCCGTCAATAACACACCTCATACTGACCTGAACACCATCCCCCCAGTCAATAACACACCTCATACTGACCTGAACACCATCCCCCGTCAATAACACACCTCATACTGACCTGAACACCATCCCCCTCAATAACACACCTCATACTGACCTGAACACCATCCCCTGTCAATAACACACCTCATACTGACCTGAACACCATCCCCGTCAATAACACACCTCATACTGACCTGAACACCATCCCCGTCAATAACACACCTCATACTGACCTGAACACCATCCCCCGTCAATAACACACCTCATACTGACCTGAACACCATCCCCCGTCAATAACACACCTCATACTGACCTGAACACCATCCCCCGCCAATAACACACCTCATACTGACCTGAACACCACCCCCGTCAATAACACACCTCATACTGACCTGAACACCATCCCCCGCCAATAACACACCTCATACTGACCTGAACACCATCCCCCGTCAATAACACACCTCATACTGACCTGAACACCATCCCCCGTCAATAACACACCTCATACTGACCTGAACACCATCCCCCGTCAATAACACACCTCATACTGACCTGAACACCATCCCCCGTCAATAACACACCTCATACTGACCTGAACACCATCCCCCGTCAATAACACACCTCATACTGACCTGAACACCATCCCCGTCAATAACACACCTCATACTGACCTGAACACCATCCCCCGTCAATAACACACCTCATACTGACCTGAACACCATCCCCCGTCAATAACACACCTCATACTGACCTGAACACCATCCCCCGTCAATAACACACCTCATACTGACCTGAACACCATCCCCCGTCAATAACACACCTCATACTGACCTGAACACCATCCCCGTCAATAACACACCTCATACTGACCTGAACACCATCCCCCGTCAATAACACACCTCATACTGACCTGAACACCATCCCCCGTCAATAACACACCTCATACTGACCTGAACACCATCCCCGTCAATAACACACCTCATACTGACCTGAACACCATCCCCCGTCAATAACACACCTCATACTGACCTGAACACCATCCCCCGTCAATAACACACCTCATACTGACCTGAACACCATCCCCGTCAATAACACACCTCATACTGACCTGAACACCATCCCCGTCAATAACACACCTCATACTGACCTGAACACCATCCCCCGTCAATAACACACCTCATACTGACCTGAACACCATCCCCCGTCAATAACACACCTCATACTGACCTGAACACCATCCCCGTCAATAACACACCTCATACTGACCTGAACACCATCCCCGTCAATAACACACCTCATACTGACCTGAACACCATCCCCCGTCAATAACACACCTCATACTGACCTGAACACCATCCCCCCCGTCAATAACACACCTCATACTGACCTGAACACCACCCCCCCCGTCAATAACACACCTCATACTGACCTGAACACCACCCCCACCTCGTCAATAACACACCTCATACTGACCTGAACACCATCCCCCCCGTCAATAACACACCTCATACTGACCTGAACACCATCCCCCACCCTCAATAACACACCTCATACTGACCTGAACACCATCCCCCGTCAATAACACACCTCATACTGACCTGAACACCATCCCCCGCCAATAACACACCTCATACTGACCTGAACACCATCCCCTGTCAATAACACACCTCATACTGACCTGAACACCATCCCCCGTCAATAACACATCTCATACTGACCTGAACACCATCCCCCCCGTCAATAACACATCTCACTGACCTGAACACCATCCCCCCCGCCAATAACACACCTCATACTGACCTGAACATCCCCGCCCCCCATTGGAAGCCCTGACTCCAGAGGTCAAAGGCAGGAATGAATGGCTAGCAAAATAGCCCAGTGTCACATCGTGAAAAAGATGGGCTATTGAATGAGTCTGCTGAGAGTGCCACCTAGCCCTTAACTACGGCTTGTAAAGTTGTGAACCCAATCGAGAAGCAAAGGGTCTGAAGTATTATTATTATTATTATTATTATTATTATTATTATATATTTCTTAGCAGACCCCCTTATCCAGGGCGACTTACAATTGTTACAAGATATCATATTCAGATATCACATTATTTTTACATACAATTACCCATTTATACAGTTGGGTTTTTACTGGAGCAATCTAGGTAAAGTACCTTGCTCAAGGGTACAACAGCAGTGTCCCCCACTGGGGATTGAACCCACAACCCTCTGGTCAAGAGTCCAGAGCCCTAACCACTACTCCACACTGCTGCCCTGCACTGCCAGAAAACTTGGCAGGTTGGGTTGTGTGTGGAGGGCAGGGAGAAGGGGAGGCCTGCCTTTGACACCCCCTCCACAATCCTCATTAGGCCGAGATCCGTGCAAGGCCAGGGGTCCCACTGGGGCGAGAGAGCGAGAGGACTAATTAGAGCTGCTCTGATACTGTAACTCCATCCCACAAAACCCACGGTCTAATACTGCAGCAGATAGGAGTGCTGAGGAAATACACTGTCTAATACTGCAGAAGATAAGAGCGCTAAACTAAGGAAAGACAGTCTAATACTGCAGCAGATAGGAGAGCTACAGTAACTGAGGTTTTAAAACCTATTTTTTACCTGTCATTACCTCAAGCAATATCATCACTGTCTTCTGTTGAAAATGAAGTATAAAATGCAACCAATGTATAAGAACATAAGTTTACAAACGAGAGGAGGCCATTCAGCCCATCTTGCTTGTTTGGTTGTTAGTAGCTTATTGATCCCAGAATCTCATCAAGCAGCTTCTTGAAGGATCCCAGGGTGTCATCTTTAACAACATTACTGGGGAGTTGGTTCCAGACCCTCACAATTCTCGGTGTAAAAAGTGCCTCCTATTTTCTGTTCTGAATGCCTCTTTATCTAATCTCCATTTGTTACCCCTGGTCCTTGTTTCTTTTTTCAGGTCAAAAAGTTCCCTGGGTCAACATTGTCTATACCTTTTAGGATTTTGAATGTTTGAATCAGATCGCACGTAGTCTTCTTTGTTCAAGACTGAATAGATTCAATTCTTTTAGCCTGTCTGCATACAACATGCCTTTTAAACCCGGATAATTCTGGTTGCTCTTCTTTGCACTCTTTCTAGAGCAGCAATATCCTTTTTGTAACAAGGTGACCAGAACTGAACACAATATTCTAGGTGAGGTCTTACTAATGCATTGTAAAGTTTTAACATTACTTCCCTTGATTTAAATTCAACACTTCTCACAATATATCCAAGCATCTTGTTGGCCTTTTTATAGCTTCCCACATTGTCTAGAGGAAGACATTTCTGAGTCAACATAAACTCCTAGGTCTTTTCATAGTTCCTTCTTCAATTTCAGCATCTCCCATATGATATTTATAATGCACATTTTTATTGCCTGTGTGCAGTACCTTACACTTTTCTGTATTAAAAGTCATTTGCCATCGCCTGCCCAATTCTGAATGCTGTCTAGATCATTTTGAATGACCTTTGCTGCTGCAACAGTGTTTGCCACTCTTCCTATTTTTGTGTTGCCTGCAAATTTAACAAGTTTACTTACTATACCAGAATCTAAATCATTAATGTAGATTAGGAATAGCAGAGGACCTAATACTGATCCCTGTGGTACTCCACTGGTTACCTCGTTCCATTTTGAGGTTTCTCCTCTAATCAGTACTTTCTGTTTTCTACATGTTAACCACTCCCTAATCCATGTGCATGCATTTCCTTGAATCCCTACTGCCTTCAGTTTGAGAATTAATCTTTTATGCAGGACTTTGTCAAAAGCTTTCTGGAAATCTAAATAAACCATGTTGTATGCTTTGCAATTATCCATTGTCAATATTGCATCCTCAAAAAAAATCAAGCAGGTTAGTTAGACATGATCTCCCTTTCCTAAAACCAGGCTGACTGCCTCCCAGGATATTGTTACCATATACAATGGCTCTCAAAAGTATTCACCCACCTTGGACTTTTACAACATGGAATCAAAATGGACTTAAAATTAGGAGTTTTTGCCACTGATCAACACAAAAAAGTCCATAAAATAAAAATCTACAAATTGTTCTAGATTAATTACAAATATAAAACAGAAAATAATTGATTGCATAAGTATTCACCCCCTTTGCTATGACACACCTAAATAAGCTCTTGTGCAACCAGTTGTCTTTAGAAGTCACATAATTAGTTGAATGGAGTCCACCTGGGTGCAATTAAGGTGTTTCACATGATTTCAGGTTAAATACACCTGTCTCTGGGAGGTTCCACAGTTGGTTAGTACATTTCCTAACAAAAACTACATCATGAAGACGAAGGAACTTTCAAAGCAAATCTGGAATAAGGTTCTTCAAACACCCCAATCAGGGGTAGGATATAAGAACATTTCCAAGGCTGAATAGCTCCTGAAGCACAGTAAAGTCCATTATTAAGAAATGGAGAGAATATGGCACAACTGTGAATCTGTCTAGAACAGGCTGTCCTCAAAACTGAGTATCCGGCGAGAAGGGCACTAGTCAGGGAGGCCACCAAGAGGCCTATGGCAACTCTAAAGGAGTTACAGTCTTCCACGGCTG
>JAGXEW010000079.1:87245-109470 GCA_030684275.1 Acipenser oxyrinchus oxyrinchus | reverse complement strand
CAGCCGTGGAACACTGTAACTCCTTTAGAGTTGCCATAGGCCTCTTAGTGCCCTTCTCGCCCGGATACTCAGTTTTTGAGGACGGCCTGTTCTAGACAGATTCACAGTTGTGCCATATTCTCTCCATTTCTTAATAATGGACTGTATGGAGTGTCCGCCCTATTTATTATTATTTGTATTTTTGTTTGCGGCGGGTAAAAGCGCGCGTCTTTATATGTATATTTAAAACCCGTGAGGATGCATGACTGATCAGCTACTGATTATTTAACTAGCTGACAGTCATGCATCCTTACCAAACGCGATGCAGACTGTGGCGAGGGTAATAAGATAATTAATAGCTAGTTAACCCCTCGGCCAGAGTATAAGAACCGACAGCTGTCCGTGCTGCGGTGTTGAGTGTTGGATGCAGAGAGGAAGTATGGGGAGATAGAGAGGTACAAGAAAACAATTGCTAAAACGTGCTGGTTTAGCCAGCACGTCACTTACTTGTTGGTCTGTTTATTTGTTTGGCCAACGCGCCTTTTTGTTTTCTGTTTTGTTTAAATCTTTTGTTTTGTTTGTTTTGGTTAATAAATACGCTGAGTGCCGTTGCACTCAGCTTCAACCGCCCATCCATTGTTTTTGTTTCAGTTACTTCCTGGTCCGTGACATCAGCACTGCAAGCCAGACTGTCACATATGGTGTCCTGCGTGGGACAAACGCCTCCAGGAGCCGGACCAGGAATACAAAGGGCGTTTTTATTTTTTCGAAAAGTGTTTTTGTGTTTGAAAAAAAAAAAATGGGAAGAAGCGGCCAAAGAAAGCAGCAACAGCAGCAGGTGGCGCATCAAGAGCAGCGCGGGCCGGTCACAGGTCCCGTCGCGTCTCTACTACGCCGGATGTTTGCCTTGCCTGTCTGGATGAGGAAGGGTGGTGCTTCCTGTGTGGCGAGGTAAGGTATCTTCCACTCAGCCAGAGCCACGCATGGCAGAAGATGGAGGAGCCTGGCGTCCGGCGTCAGGGGAGAGGCCCGCTGGCTAAGACGAGTTCACTCTCCTCTGAGGGAATCTGGGGCTGGCTGGTGGAGCCTGGGAGGAATGCTGAAGAGGCCCTCCCTGATGTGATCAACCTCCTGTGGGCCAGAGATGGAGAGCGATGGGAAGCCTGGGAAAAGCAACACTGCCCAGTGTCCCTCAGCGGAGGTTGCGGACATGGTAATCCGCTACCTGGCTGCAGATATGGCAGGGCTACCGCTATCTCCAGCTCCATCGGGAAAAGCCCAGCCGCTGCCATCTCCAGCGCCAGAGGGAGATGAGTCATCGCTGCCTTCTCCAGTGCCAGAGGGAGAAGAGTCATCGCTGCCTTCCCCAGCACCAGAGGGAGAGGAGCCATTGCTGCCGTCTCCTACGCCCGAGTGGGAGGAGCCCGAACGTCCTACGCCCGAGTGGGAGGAGCCCGAACGTCCTACGCCCAAGAGGGGGGAGTCGGTGCGTCCACAGCCCAAGAGGGAGGAGTCGATGCGTCCACAGCCCAAGAGAGAGGAGTCGGTGCGTCCACAGCCCAAGAGGGAGGAGTCGGTGCGTCCACAGCCCAAAGAGGGGGGAGTCGGTGCTTCCCTAGCCCAAGAGAGGGAAGTCGGTGCTTCCACAACCCTAGGACCCAAGCCACCAGCAGAGGAAGAATACCTGCTGGTTCCGTCTCAAGCGCCGTGGGAGGACTGCTTACCGCTCCCAGCTCCACCAGCAGAGGGTGAATTCCTGCTGGTTCCGCCTCAACCGCTGTGGGAGGATTGCTTGCCCCTCCCACCTCCACCAGCAGAGGGTGAATGCCTGCTGGTTCTGCCTCAACCGCCGTGGGAGGACTGCTTTCCCTCCCACCTCCACCAGCAGAGGGTGAATGCCTGCTGGTTCCGTCTCAAGCGCCGTGGGAGGACTGCTTACGCTCCCAGCTCCACCAGCAGAGGGTGAATTCCTGCTGGTTCCGCCTCAACCACTGTGGGAGGATTGCTTGCCCTCCCACCTCCACCAGCAGAGGGTGAATGCCTGCTGGTTCCGCCTCAACCGCCATGGGAGAACAGCTTGCTGCTCCCAGCTCCACCAGCAGAGGGTGAATACCTGCTGGTTCCGCCTCAACCGCCGTGGGAGGACTGCTTGCCGCTCCCAGCTCCACCAGCAGAGGGTGAATACCTGCTGGTTCCGCCTCAACCCCCGTGGGAGGACTGCTTGCCCCTCCCACCTCCACCAGCAGAGGGTGAATACCTGCTGGCTCCATCTCCACCTCCACCAGCAGAGGGTGAATACCTGCTGGTTCCACATCCACCATTATGGGAAGGACTGCTCCTGCCCTGCCTCGCACCGCCCAAGGATGCCTGTTGCTTCGCACCGCCCAAGGATGCCTGCCTCGCACCGCCCAAGGATGCCTGCCTCGCACCGCCCAAGGATGCCTGCCTCGCACCGCCCAAGGATGCCTGCCTCGCACCGCCCAAGGATGCCTGCTTCGCATCGCCTGGGGCTGCCTGTTGCTCCGCATCGCCTGGGGCTGCCTGTTGCTCCGCATCGCCTGGAGAGCCACCAGTTATAGGGTACGAGGGAGAAGTGGAGCTCCCGCTGCCGCCTCCATGGCCAGGGGCTCCCCTCCCGAGTTCGCCTCCGGAGGGTCCGCTACTGCTGCTGCTGCCGTCGCCTCCCGAGGGTCCGCTGCTGCTGCCGTCGCCTCCCGAGGGTCCTGTTTTGCCTGGGGTCGCTACCAGTCCTGCCATGCGGCAGGAAATACTGTGGCTGGAGCCCCATGAGGGGCAGCTGCTGGCCACGAAGAAGGGGGGGGGGAGGTCAGGAGACCAGCTCCCCCAGCCGCACTTTCGCGGCAGGAAATACTGTGGCTGGAGCCCCATGAAGGGCAGCTGTCGGCCATGAAGAAGGGGGAGGTCAGGAGACCAGCTCCCCAGCCGCACTTTCGCGGCAGGAAATACTGTGGCTGGAGCCCCATGAAGGGCAGCTGCCAGCCATGAAGAAGGGGGAGGCCAGGAGACCAGCTCCCCGCAGCAATTCGCTGCAGGAGAGAGGGTGGCGGAGCCCCACGGAGGGGAGCTGCCGGCCATGAAGAAGGGGGCAGGTCTGGAGACCACCCCAAAAATTTTTGGCCAGAGGAGCCGGCCTGTGCGCGGGCCATTGGAGCGCTACGGCTGTTCGGGTGGGAGGAGGACATTCCACCGTGGCCGCCACCTTTGGCCCGTTGCTGCCCCTGTTCCTGCGCCGGGACTGCTAGCCGGGACTTTAGGGAATAAGGGGGAGGTGGCGAAAAGGCCATGTGTGCTGCGCACAGGGGGGCATGTGTAGCGGAGTGTCCCGCCCTATTTATTATTATTTGTATTTTTGTTTGCGGCGGGTAAAAGCGCCGCGTCTTTATATGTATATTTAAAAACCCGTGAGGATGCATGACTGATCAGCTACTGATTATTTAACTAGCTGACAGTCATGCATCCTTACCAAACGATGCAGACTGTGGCGAGGGTAATAAGATAATTAATAGCTAGTTAACCCCTCGGCCAGAGTATAAGAACCGACAGCTGTCCGTGCTGCGGTGTTGAGTGTTGGATGCAGAGAGGAAGTACGGGGAGATAGAGAGGTACAAGAAAACAATTGCTAAAACGTGCTGGTTTAGCCAGCACGTCACTTACTTGTTGGTCTGTTTATTTGTTTGGCCAACGCGCCTTTTTGTTTTCTGTTTTGTTTAAATCTTTTGTTTTGTTTGTTTTGGTTAATAAATACGCTGAGTGCCGTTGCACTCAGCTTCACCCGCCCATCCATTGTTTTGTGATTCAGTTTCTTCCTGGTCCGTGACGTCATCAATTCACCACTGCGAGCCAGCCTGCCACATGGACTTTTACTGTGCTTCAGGAGATATTCAGCCTTGGAAATGTTCTTATATCCTACCCCTGATTGGTGTGTTTGAAGAACCTTATTCCGGATTTGCTTTGAAAGTTCCTTCGTCTTCATGATGTAGTTTTTGTTAGGAAATGTACTAACCAACTGTGGGACCTCCCAGAGACAGGTGTATTTAACCTGAAATCATGTGAAACACCTTAATTGTACCCAGGTGGACTCCATTCAACTAATTATGTGACTTCTAAAGACAACTGGTTGCACAAGAGCTTATTTAGGTGTGTCATAGCAAAGGGGGTGAATACTTATGCAATCAATTATTTTCTGTTTTATATTTGTAATTAATCTAGAACAATTTGTAGATTTTTATTTTTCACTTTGACATTATGGACTTTTTTGTGTTGATCAGTGGCAAAAACTCCTAATTTAAGTGCATTTTGATTCCATGTTGTAAAAGTCCAAGGTGGGTGAATACTTTTGAGAGCCACTGTATATGGTAACAATATCCTGGGAGGCAGTCAGCCTGGTTTTAGGAAAGGGAGATCATGTCTAACTAACCTGCTTGATTTTTTTTTGAGGATGCAATATTGACAATGGATAATTGCAAAGCATACAACATGGTTTATTTTTAGATTTCCAGAAAGCTTTTGACAAAGTCCTGCATAAAAGATTAATTCTCAAACTGAACGCAGTAGGGATTCAAGGAAATGCATGCACATGGATTAGGGAGTGGTTAACATGTAGAAAACAGAAAGTACTGATTAGAGGAGAAACCTCAAAATGGAACGAGGTAACCAGTGGTGTACCACAGGGATCAGTATTAGGTCCTCTGCTATTCCTAATCTACATTAATGATTTAGATTCTGGTATAGTAAGTAAACTTGTTAAATTTGCAGACAACACAAAAATAGGAAGAGTGGCAAACACTGTTGCAGCAGCAAAGGTCATTCAAAATGATCTAGACAGCATTCAGAATTGGGCAGACGCATGGCAAATGACTTTTAATACAGAAAAGTGTAAGGTACTGCACACAGGCAATAAAAATGTGCATTATAAATATCATATGGGAGATACTGAAATTGAAGAAGGGAACTATGAAAAAGACCTAGGAGTTTATGTTGACTCAGAAATGTCTTCCTCTAGACAATGTGGGGAAGCTATAAAAAAGGCCAACAAGATGCTTGGATATATTGTGAGAAGTGTTGAATTTAAATCAAGGGAAGTAATGTTAAAACTTTACAATGCATTAGTAAGACCTCACCTAGAATATTGTGTTCAGTTCTGGTCACCTTGTTACAAAAAGGATATTGCTGCTCTAGAAAGAGTGCAAAGAAGAGCAACCAGAATTATCCCGGGTTTAAAATGCATGTTGTATGCAGACAGGCTAAAAGAATTGAATCTATTCAGTCTTGAACAAAGAAGACTACGCGGCGATCTGATTCAAACATTCAGAATCCTAAAAGGTATAGACAATGTTGACCCAGGGAACTTTTTTGACCTGAAAAAAGAAACAAGGACCAGGGGTAACAAATGGAGATTAGATAAAGGGGCATTCAGAACAGAAAATAGGAGGCACTTTTTTACACCGAGAATTGTGAGGGTCTGGAACCAACTCCCCAGTAATGTTGTTAAAGATGACACCCTGGGATCCTTCAAGAAGCTGCTTGATGAGATTCTGGGATCAATAAGCTACTAACAACCAAACAAGCAAGATGGGCTGAATGGCCTCCTCTCGTTTGTAAACTTATGTTCTTATACATTGGTTGCATTTTATACTTCATTTTCAACAGAAGACAGTGATGATATTGCTTGAGGTAATGACAGGTAAAAAATAGGTTTTAAAACCTCAGTTACTGTAGCTCTCCTATCTGCTGCAGTATTAGACTGACTGTCCTTAGTTTAGCGCTCTTATCTTCTGCAGTATTAGACAGTGTATTTCCTCAGCACTCCTATCTGCTGCAGTATTAGACCGTGGGTTTTGTGGGATGGAGTTACAGTATCAGAGCAGCTCTAATTAGTCCTCTCGCTCTCTCGCCCCAGTGGGACCCCTGGCCTTGCACGGATCTCGGCCTAATGAGGATTGTGGAGGGGTGTCAAAGGCAGGCCTCCCCTTCTCCCTGCCCTCCACACACAACCCAACCTGCCAAGTTTTCTGGCAGTGCAGGGCAGCAGTGTGGAGTAGTGGTTAGGGCTCTGGACTCTTGACCAGAGGGTTGTGGGTTCAATCCCCAGTGGGGACACTGCTGTTGTACCCTTGAGCAAGGTACTTTACCTAGATTGCTCCAGTAAAAACCCAACTGTATAAATGGGTAATTGTATGTAAAAATAATGTGATATCTGAATATGATATCTTGTAACAATTGTAAGTCGCCCTGGATAAGGGGTCTGCTAAGAAATGATATAATAATAATAATAATAATAATAATAATAATAATAATAATAATAATAATACTTCAGACCCTTTGCTTCTCGATTGGGTTCACAACTTTACAAGCCGTAGTTAAGGGCTAGGTGGCATACTCAGCAGACTCATTCAATAGCCCATCTTTTCACGATGTGACACTGGGCTATTTTGCTAGCCATTCATTCCTGCCTTTGACCTCTGGAGTCAGGGCTTCCAATCGGGGGCGGGGATGTTCAGGTCAGTATGAGGTGTGTTATTGACGGGGATGGTGTTCAGGTCAGTATGAGGTGTGTTATTGACGGGGATGGTGTTCAGGTCAGTATGAGGTGTGTTATTGACGGGGGATGGTGTTCAGGTCAGTATGAGGTGTGTTATTGACAGGAGGGATGGTGTTCAGGTCAGTATGAGGTGTGTTATTGACGGGGGATGGTGTTCAGGTCAGTATGAGGTGTGTTATTGACGGGGGGATGGTGTTCAGGTCAGTATGAGGTGTGTTATTGACGGGGGATGGTGTTCAGGTCAGTATGAGGTGTGTTATTGACGGGGGATGGTGTTCAGGTCAGTATGAGGTGTGTTATTGACGGGGGATGGTGTTCAGGTCAGTATGAGGTGTGTTATTGACGGGGGATGGTGTTCAGGTCAGTATGAGGTGTGTTATTGACGGGGGATGGTGTTCAGGTCAGTATGAGGTGTGTTATTGACGGGGGATGGTGTTCAGGTCAGTATGAGGTGTGTTATTGACGGGGGATGGTGTTCAGGTCAGTATGAGGTGTGTTATTGACGGGGGATGGTGTTCAGGTCAGTATGAGGTGTGTTATTGACGGGGGATGGTGTTCAGGTCAGTATGAGGTGTGTTATTGACGGGGGATGGTGTTCAGGTCAGTATGAGGTGTGTTATTGACGGGGATGGTGTTCAGGTCAGTATGAGGTGTGTTATTGACGGGGGATGGTGTTCAGGTCAGTATGAGGTGTGTTATTGACGGGGGATGGTGTTCAGGTCAGTATGAGGTGTGTTATTGACGGGGGATGGTGTTCAGGTCAGTATGAGGTGTGTTATTGACGGGGGATGGTGTTCAGGTCAGTATGAGGTGTGTTATTGACGGGGATGGTGTTCAGGTCAGTATGAGGTGTGTTATTGACGGGGGATGGTGTTCAGGTCAGTATGAGGTGTGTTATTGACGGGGGATGGTGTTCAGGTCAGTATGAGGTGTGTTATTGACGGGGGATGGTGTTCAGGTCAGTATGAGGTGTGTTATTGACGGGGGGATGGTGTTCAGGTCAGTATGAGGTGTGTTATTGACGGGGTGGGGGTGGTGTTCAGGTCAGTATGAGGTGTGTTATTGACGGGGTGGGGGGTGGTGTTCAGGTCAGTATGAGGTGTGTTATTGACGGGGTGGGGGGTGGTGTTCAGGTCAGTATGAGGGGTGTTATTGACGGGGAGGGGGATGGTGTCCACTTTTTAATATAAGAGCCACGTTCAGCACTTGCCCCAGGTTTGTTTGAGCCTGGACTCTCTAGCTTCTTATCAGGTCAAACTGCAAAGTCAACTACAACAACGCTTCATCTACTAATGCAAGAGCAAACAGAGAGGTGTGTGTGTGTGTGTGTGTGTGTGTGTGTGTGTTAATGAAACAACAAGTTCATGAATGCCTGGCCTGTTTTAACACTGCAGACCTGTGGTAGAGGTTGACTGGATTTTAAGATGGTAGGAGACACTACTTTTACACAGAGGGTATGTATGCTGAATCACTGGGTTGTGTGTGTGTGTGTGTGGAGGGTTTTTTTTTGTTTTTGTTTTTTTTAAAATTTGGAATCTCAAATTTTCCTGATTTTTCTCCCCAATTTGAAATGCCCAATTTTTATTTCCGGCTGACTCAGGAGAGACAAAGGCTGACACACGCGTCCTCCGAAACCGTGCTCCGTCAGCCATCCACTTTTTTCACTCTGCAGGCCCGCCATGCAGCCGCCTCAGAGCTATAGCGTCGGAGGACCACGCAGCTCTGGGTAACTGAAAGGCAGGCCCACAGGCGCCCGGCCAGACCACAGGGGTCGCTGGTACCTGGTGAGCCGAGGAAACCCTGACTGGCCTAAGCCCTCCCCAACCCGGGCGGTGCTTGGCCAATTGTGCACTACCACCTGTGAACTCCCGTCCACAGTCAGCAGTGGAATAGCCTGGAATTGAACCGACGACCTCCAGGCTACAGGGTGGGATCCTTGAAGTTTTAAGATCAACCAGCTACTGGGAGCTCAAAGAGCACTGCTGGGCTGAACATTTTCTTATTTACATTATTATTTTAAGTCTGCTGCTTCTGCTCTGACTTCTCATTCAGTGGTAGGTTGTGCTGTGAATGTGGGAGCCTTTTGAGGTGCTTTTTTAAAATTGTACTGTGCTTTGTAATCGCAGGAAGTGAATGTCAGATTCCCCTTTTTGCATTCACCCCATTTGAACTTAGTATTTTTTTTTATTTATGTATTTAAAAATAGTCCTATACAGATTAAAACAACAAAACAATGCACTGCACTGTATAGTATCGTACTGTACAGTGTACACTGAATGTGTTTCATTGTTATCAAGACTGTTGAATGAAAATGGTAAAACAATGGTCTTGTTTTAAAATGATGCAACTAAAAATGTAAAGAACATTGTTCCAAATTGATCAATCAAATTGTTTCAAATCACGCCATCGCATTGCTAAGCCAATATGCAGCTTTATCTTAAAGTAATCCTGAGTTCAGCTGGTTGATTTTAGGTTAAATATACTTTTCCCATACACTGTCTGTGGTATAAACAGAAGAAAAAAAATCAATACCAATTAACCCTTAGCGGTCCATTTATTCAGCGTGTCTCAGGCACATCCGGTCCAATTTATTTTCACATGCGCAGTTTATTTGACGCTGTTATTTTTATTTTTTATTATTTTTTATTTTTTTCACAGTAAAACAGGTTTAAAAGGCACTGCATATCAACAGGACACTCAGTACTGCATCTCGAGCCCCGCCCCACCCCTCGTTCTCCTGTTTTTTTTTTTCACATACCTCTTGATAGTAGTGCATACCGATAAATCATCTCCTGATCACTCGTTTTATCACCAAACTCCTCAATAATGCGATCCAAGTCATTATTTTATTACTAAAACATCTTAAAGCTCTGCAAATGTCTGTGATATTCTTTGAGCGCTGGATGCGGAAGCAGCTATCTTGTTTGTTTATGTCCGTGTTACCTATGTGATGCCGGGGCTATCGGTATTCATGAGATACGCCTTTTTTTTTGGGCTTCTCTCGGCTCCTATCGATCTCACTCGGCCATTGAATGGTTTTCTCAGCTTTTCCGGAGAAAAACGACTAGAGACCTGTTTTTGCGTCTTTTGATGATGTCGGACAGGCTCCGACATTGGACCGAAATGGAAAATTGCAATGTCGGACCAGGTCTGACATAGGACCTCAAAGGGTTAATGAAATTTACATTCCTAGTCTTCACCAGAAATCTTCTGATGCCCAGATAGCCTTCAATTTATCATTTTGTTGTGAACCTGAGTGTTTCTGCTGGTGGATATACAGCCAGTCTCGTTCCGAAGGAGAGTTGTCAAAGCCAGGTTTCCGTTTGGACTTTGTATTGTAGTAACTGACAGAGCTGTAAAGATTGCAGCAGTGTGTGTGTTTACAGGACTGGAGGACAGGGGAGGGAAGTAATAATTCACTGTTGGCATCGCCCAGAGCCGTAACTAGGCATATTTGTGATTATTTTGACAAAGTCCTGCATAAAAGATTAATTCTCAAACTGAACGCAGTAGGGATTCAAGGAAATGCATGCACATGGATTAGGGAGTGGTTAACATGTAGAAAACAGAAAGTACTGATTAGAGGAGAAACCTCAAAATGGAACGAGGTAACCAGTGGTGTACCACAGGGATCAGTATTAGGTCCTCTGCTATTCCTAATCTACATTAATGATTTAGATTCTGGTATAGTAAGTAAACTTGTTAAATTTGCAGACAACACAAAAATAGGAAGAGTGGCAAACACTGTTGCAGCAGCAAAGGTCATTCAAAATGATCTAGACAGCATTCAGAATTGGGCAGACGCATGGCAAATGACTTTTAATACAGAAAAGTGTAAGGTACTGCACACAGGCAATAAAAATGTGCATTATAAATATCATATGGGAGATACTGAAATTGAAGAAGGGAACTATGAAAAGACCTAGGAGTTTATGTTGACTCAGAAATGTCTTCCTCTAGACAATGTGGGAAGCTATAAAAAGGCCAACAAGATGCTTGGATATATTGTGAGAAGTGTTGAATTTAAATCAAGGGAAGTAATGTTAAAACTTTACAATGCATTAGTAAGACCTCACCTAGAATATTGTGTTCAGTTCTGGTCACCTTGTTACAAAAAGGATATTGCTGCTCTAGAAAGAGTGCAAAGAAGAGCAACCAGAATTATCCGGGTTTAAAATGCATGTTGTATGCAGACAGGCTAAAAGAATTGAATCTATTCAGTCTTGAACAAAGAAGACTACTGGCGATCTGATTCAAACATTCAGAATCCTAAAAGGTATAGACAATGTTGACCCAGGGAACTTTTTGACCTGAAAAAAGAAACAAGGACCAGGGGTAACAAATGGAGATTAGATAAAGGGGCATTCAGAACAGAAAATAGGAGGCACTTTTTACACCGAGAATTGTGAGGGTCTGGAACCAACTCCCCAGTAATGTTGTTAAAGATGACACCCTGGGATCCTTCAAGAAGCTGCTTGATGAGATTCTGGGATCAATAAGCTACTAACAACCAAACAAGCAAGATGGGCTGAATGGCCTCCTCTCGTTTGTAAACTTATGTTCTTATACATTGGTTGCATTTTATACTTCATTTTCAACAGAAGACAGTGATGATATTGCTTGAGGTAATGACAGGTAAAAATAGGTTTTAAAACCTCAGTTACTGTAGCTCTCCTATCTGCTGCAGTATTAGACTGACTGTCCTTAGTTTAGCGCTCTTATCTTCTGCAGTATTAGACAGTGTATTTCCTCAGCACTCCTATCTGCTGCAGTATTAGACCGTGGGTTTTGTGGGATGGAGTTACAGTATCAGAGCAGCTCTAATTAGTCCTCTCGCTCTCTCGCCCCAGTGGGACCCCTGGCCTTGCACGGATCTCGGCCTAATGAGGATTGTGGAGGGGTGTCAAAGGCAGGCCTCCCCTTCTCCCTGCCCTCCACACACAACCCAACCTGCCAAGTTTTCTGGCAGTGCAGGGCAGCAGTGTGGAGTAGTGGTTAGGGCTCTGGACTCTTGACCAGAGGGTTGTGGGTTCAATCCCCAGTGGGGGACACTGCTGTTGTACCCTTGAGCAAGGTACTTTACCTAGATTGCTCCAGTAAAAACCCAACTGTATAAATGGGTAATTGTATGTAAAAATAATGTGATATCTGAATATGATATCTTGTAACAATTGTAAGTCGCCCTGGATAAGGGGGTCTGCTAAGAAATGTATAATAATAATAATAATAATAATAATAATAATAATAATAATAATAATAATAATAATAATAATAATACTTCAGACCCTTTGCTTCTCGATTGGGTTCACAACTTTACAAGCCGTAGTTAAGGGCTAGGTGGCATACTCAGCAGACTCATTCAATAGCCCATCTTTTTCACGATGTGACACTGGGCTATTTTGCTAGCCATTCATTCCTGCCTTTGACCTCTGGAGTCAGGGCTTCCAATCGGGGGCGGGGATGTTCAGGTCAGTATGAGGTGTGTTATTGACGGGGGATGGTGTTCAGGTCAGTATGAGGTGTGTTATTGACGGGGATGGTGTTCAGGTCAGTATGAGGTGTGTTATTGACGGGGGGGATGGTGTTCAGGTCAGTATGAGGTGTGTTATTGACAGGAGGGTGGTGTTCAGGTCAGTATGAGGTGTGTTATTGGCGGGGGGGATGGTGTTCAGGTCAGTATGAGGTGTGTTATTGACGGGGGATGGTGTTCAGGTCAGTATGAGGTGTGTTATTGACGGGGGATGGTGTTCAGGTCAGTATGAGGTGTGTTATTGGCGGGGGATGGTGTTCAGGTCAGTATGAGGTGTGTTATTGACAGGAGGGTGGTGTTCAGGTCAGTATGAGGTGTGTTATTGACGGGGGGAATGGTGTTCAGGTCAGTATGAGGTGTGTTATTGACGGGGGGATGGTGTTCAGGTCAGTATGAGGTGTGTTATTGACGGGGGATGGTGTTCAGGTCAGTATGAGGTGTGTTATTGACGGGGGATGGTGTTCAGGTCAGTATGAGGTGTGTTATTGACGGGGGATGGTGTTCAGGTCAGTATGAGGTGTGTTATTGACGGGGGATGGTGTTCAGGTCAGTATGAGGTGTGTTATTGACGGGGATGGTGTTCAGGTCAGTATGAGGTGTGTTATTGACGGGGGATGGTGTTCAGGTCAGTATGAGGTGTGTTATTGACGGGGGATGGTGTTCAGGTCAGTATGAGGTGTGTTATTGACGGGGGATGGTGTTCAGGTCAGTATGAGGTGTGTTATTGACGGGGGATGGTGTTCAGGTCAGTATGAGGTGTGTTATTGACGGGGGATGGTGTTCAGGTCAGTATGAGGTGTGTTATTGACGGGGGATGGTGTTCAGGTCAGTATGAGGTGTGTTATTGACGGGGGATGGTGTTCAGGTCAGTATGAGGTGTGTTATTGACGGGGGATGGTGTTCAGGTCAGTATGAGGTGTGTTATTGACGGGGGATGGTGTTCAGGTCAGTATGAGGTGTGTTATTGACGGGGGATGGTGTTCAGGTCAGTATGAGGTGTGTTATTGACGGGGGATGGTGTTCAGGTCAGTATGAGGTGTGTTATTGACGGGGGATGGTGTTCAGGTCAGTATGAGGTGTGTTATTGACGGGGGATGGTGTTCAGGTCAGTATGAGGTGTGTTATTGACGGGGGATGGTGTTCAGGTCAGTATGAGGTGTGTTATTGACGGGGGATGGTGTTCAGGTCAGTATGAGGTGTGTTATTGACGGGGGATGGTGTTCAGGTCAGTATGAGGTGTGTTATTGACGGGGGATGGTGTTCAGGTCAGTATGAGGTGTGTTATTGACGGGGGATGGTGTTCAGGTCAGTATGAGGTGTGTTATTGACGGGGATGGTGTTCAGGTCAGTATGAGGTGTGTTATTGACGGGGGTGGTGTTCAGGTCAGTATGAGGTGTGTTATTGACGGGGGATGGTGTTCAGGTCAGTATGAGGTGTGTTATTGACGGGGGTGGTGTTCAGGTCAGTATGAGGTGTGTTATTGACAGGGGTGGTGTTCAGGTCAGTATGAGGTGTGTTATTGACAGGGGGATGGTGTTCAGGTCAGTATGAGGTGTGTTATTGACGGGGGGTGGTGTTCAGGTCAGTATGAGGTGTGTTATTGACGGGGGGATGGTGTTCAGGTCAGTATGAGGTGTGTTATTGACGGGGTGGGGGGTGGTGTTCAGGTCAGTATGAGGTGTGTTATTGACGGGGTGGGGGTGGTGTTCAGGTCAGTATGAGGTGTGTTATTGACGGGGTGGGGGGTGGTGTTCAGGTCAGTATGAGGTGTGTTATTGACGGGGTGGGGGGTGGTGTTCAGGTCAGTATGAGGGGTGTTATTGACGGGGAGGGGGATGGTGTCCACTTTTAATATAAGAGCCACGTTCAGCACTTGCCCCAGGTTTGTTTGAGCCTGGACTCTCTAGCTTCTTATCAGGTCAAACTGCAAAGTCAACTACAACAACGCTTCATCTACTAATGCAAGAGCAAACAGAGAGTGTGTGTGTGTGTGTGTGTGTGTGTGTGTGTGTGTGTGTTAATGAAACAACAAGTTCATGAATGCCTGGCCTGTTTTAACACTGCAGACCTGTGGTAGAGGTTGACTGGATTTTAAGATGGTAGGAGACACTACTTTTACACAGAGGGTATGTATGCTGAATCACTGGGTTGTGTGTGTGTGTGTGTGGAGGGTTTTTTTGTTTTGTTTTTTAAAATTTGGAATCTCAAATTTTCCTGATTTTTCTCCCCAATTTGAAATGCCCAATTTTTATTTCCGGCTGACTCAGGAGAGACAAAGGCTGACACACGCGTCCTCCAAACCGTGCTCCGTCAGCCATCCACTTTTTTCACTCTGCAGGCCCGCCATGCAGCCGCCTCAGAGCTATAGCGCCGGAGGACCACGCAGCTCTGGGTAACTGAAAGGCAGGCCCACAGGCGCCCGCCAGACCACAGGGGTCGCTGGTACCTGGTGAGCCGAGGAAACCCTGACTGGCCTAAGCCCTCCCCAACCCGGCGGTGCTTGGCCAATTGTGCACTACCACCTGTGAACTCCCGTCCACAGTCAGCAGTGGAATAGCCTGGAATTGAACCGACGACCTCCAGGCTACAGGGTGGGATCCTTGAAGTTTTAAGATCAACCAGCTACTGGGAGCTCAAAGAGCACTGCTGGGCTGAACATTTTCTTATTTACATTATTATTTTAAGTCTGCTGCTTCTGCTCTGACTTCTCATTCAGTGGTAGGTTGTGCTGTGAATGTGTGGAGCCTTTTGAGGTGCTTTTTAAAATTGTACTGTGCTTTGTAATCGCAGGAAGTGAATGTCAGATTCCCCTTTTGCATTCACCCCATTTGAACTTAGTATTTTTTTTATTTATGTATTTAAAAATAGTCCTATACAGATTAAAACAACAAAACAATGCACTGCACTGTATAGTATCGTACTGTACAGTGTACACTGAATGTGTTTCATTGTTATCAAGACTGTTGAATGAAAATGGTAAAACAATGGTCTTGTTTTAAAATGATGCAACTAAAAATGTAAAGAACATTGTTCCAAATTGATCAATCAAATTGTTTCAAATCACGCCATCGCATTGCTAAGCCAATATGCAGCTTTATCTTAAAGTAATCCTGAGTTCAGCTGGTTGATTTTAGGTTAAATATACTTTTCCCATACACTGTCTGTGGTATAAACAGAAGAAAAAAAATCAATACCAATTAACCCTTAGCGGTCCATTTATTCAGCGTGTCTCAGGCACATCCGGTCCAATTTATTTTCACATGCGCAGTTTATTTGACGCGCTGTTATTTTTTTATTTTTTATTATTTTTTTTATTTTTTTTCACAGTAAAACAGGTTTAAAAGGCACTGCATATCAACAGGACACTCAGTACTGCATCTCGAGCCCCGCCCCACCCCTCGTTCTCCTGTTTTTTTTTTTCACATACCTCTTGATAGTAGTGCATACCGATAAATCATCTCCTGATCACTCGTTTTATCACCAAACTCCTCAATAATGCGATCCAAGTCATTATTTTATTACTAAAACATCTTAAAGCTCTGCAAATGTCTGTGATATTCTTTGACGCTGGATGCAGAAGCAGCTATCTTGTTTGTTTATGTCCGTGTTACCTATGTGATGCCGGGCTATCGGTATTCATGAGATACGCCTTTTTTTTTTTGGGCTTCTCTCGCTCCTATCGATCTCACTCGGCCATTGAATGGTTTTCTCAGCTTTTCCGGAGAAAAACGACTAGAGACCTGTTTTTGCGTCTTTTGATGATGTCGGACAGGCTCCGACATTGGACCGAAATGGAAAATTGCAATGTCGGACCAGGTCTGACATAGGACCTCAAAGGGTTAATGAAATTTACATTCCTAGTCTTCACCAGAAATCTTCTGATGCCCAGATAGCCTTCAATTTATCATTTTTGTTGTGAACCTGAGTGTTTCTGCTGGTGGATATACAGCCAGTCTCGTTCCGAAGGAGAGTTGTCAAAGCCAGGTTTCCGTTTGGACTTTGTATTGTAGTAACTGACAGAGCTGTAAAGATTGCAGCAGTGTGTGTGTGTTTACAGGACTGGAGGACAGGGGAGGAAGTAATAATTCACTGTTGGCATCGCCCAGAGCCGTAACTAGGCATATTTGTGATTATTTTAGCGGCCACGTTAACCCTTACAAAATCCTTTTAATATCTCTGCAATATCCTTTGTGTGTGTGTGTGTGTGTGTGTGTGTGTGTGTGTGTGTGTGTGTGTGTATATATATATATATATATATATAACCTTTAATTAAGTTCATGTGTGGCTGTGACGGAGAGCGAATGAATCCTTGTCAACAATCTCCTTCCTGACCTGTGAAGGCGCTGTATAACAGGAACAGAGTGCCTCGTACTGGTTGGTCTGGCAGTTCATTCCAGGGTCAGTCAGAAGCCAGCCAGCCAGGAAGGGGGCGGAGTCACAATGTCCAAAGTCATCACTCTAATGCGGTACGTGATGTCAGTCATGGATTGGAGGAGACGTGATTGAACTAGCTATCGGAGGGGGCGTGACTAAGGGAATAATGGGGTGTGACGATGTAATCTGTTCCTTTTGATGTGGTTACTGAAAGGGCCCGCTTGGGAAACAGAAGTAATTACCATGAGTGTTAGGTGTTTTGTTTGTTGCTAACTGTCTGTGCTTGTCATTATAGAAGGCTAAACCACCAGCAATTAAACCCAGACTACACTTCACCATTGTACCTGAATAAACCTGTAAATCACCACTTTCACTAAGAGTACTCACTCTGGACTTGTGACCGTGTTGTGTTTGTGCAGGTCTTGTTTAGTGTATTATTATTATTATTATTATTATTATTATTATTATTATTATTATTATTATTATTATTATTATTATTATTTCGGGACTAAACCCTGTGGTTTGCCTGAGCTAGACATGTGTTTATCATTCCTGAGCACTGCATCACCACTGCACCTGTGCACTACGAACCACTTGCCACAGTGACGTTTTCTCATAATCATTGATTGTACTGTAAGAAAGCATGGATTGAAAATAATCGTAACACAAATGCGGATGCAATGACATAATGGCTTGAAGCATTCAGAAAGACAAACTCGCATTTCCATCTATATAGTTAGCAAAAAAGAAAATTCTTCCGTTTCCCTAAAGATCCAAAACCATTTAGAATTTAGCAAGAGCCATGCAGGTTTGTATGCTATTTTAAACAAAAAAAGTCATTATGCGCACATATTTTAATGCATTATAAGAGCTACGTAATTATCAAATAAACTTGTTTTATAATGGTCGGTCATTTTGTTCTGAGTTTTTTTTATTCCAATAAATACTGGTACCACATTTAACATCTTGTAGTTCAGGATGGTGAATTAAGGGCCGTGTTATCTATTTGCATTTTCTTATAAATTTAATTTCTTACTTGTTGTCTATCCTATCGTAATGTTTTGGTTTACCTTTATTATGTAGGTGCTTAATACATGTTCTGAAACGTGCCTTTACATTTCATTACATTTATAGTAGTGCTGGTCCTGAAGGCTGCAGAAGTGAATAAATAAATAAGCAATACACCACAGGGGAAGCGAATGACACAGAAATGCCATAATAACGAACTGGTGACGCTATGGTTTTTTTGTGTAGAACCAGGTTTGTGGTTGTTAAGACCATTGCTAAGGAAGTGACTCATTCCCTTTTCTAGTCTAGAGCAGCATGCGAGCTTCATACTATGCTAGGGGGGCAGTGACAAGTGAAAACCATTGAGAACCGCAGAACAAAATTATTACTTGTGGCAATGCATTGAAGTCATTTTTCTGCCCCCACGGCTTTGCCACCTGGGCTGCTGTCCCGCTCGCCCACCCCTAGTTACAGCTCTGGCATCACCACAGTGGATGTGACTCTGAGGTCAGCCCAGTGAATTAGGACTGCAGTTACTGTGCTCAATATTACTCATTGTTTTTTTTGTCTTTCTGTTACAGTGAAGGAGTTCCTCGCAAAAGCCAAAGAAGATTTTCTGAAGAAATGGGAGAATCCAGCACAGGTAAGGATACCCTAATGTCACGATATGACATGCATCATGATACATGGGGTGGGCCCGATGGGCTTCTTGTATGATGCACAATAAGATCAAATGAGGATTAATGATGGGCCATTTTGTTAAGACAAACATTGTATAGGATAGTAGTCATACCAACTATAAACACACTTCATTCAAGAACTATTTGGTTAACTACAATGAGCTAAGCTGTGGTCTTGTCTCATGATACAAACATTACATACCTCCTATTCCGATACATCTTGTACAGACAGTATTGCTATTCATGGAACACAATCGTAACACCCCTAGTAGGCCAATTGTAAACCTCTTATCAGTTTTAAGTATTCTAATAAATGAAGCACACAGTCAAAGCACCATATATGTGCACTACAAGCATCTGAGATTAATTTCTAGTCAGTTTTGAAGTCCTTCAAACAATGTTTCAGATGTCGCAGTGGCTGATATTGGCTGAAATTGATATATAATATTTTATTTATTACACTGCATTGCAAAGCAAATATGCAGCTTTATTTGAGGAAAGTAATGAATTAGGCTGTTTCATTTTAGGGTGAAACATATATTTTTTTCCCCCGTACGGTTTCCTTGTTTTGCAAACCGAATACTCCATAAACGTTGGAGTCCTGTGGTCATTTCACTCGCGAGGACGGACAGTGGTAGACAGCCCACACTACCCCCTTCAGGGGCTCACCCGGGGTATTCAGCTACCTGCATTCCAGGGGTAACTGCACTACTCTATAGCAGGACTGTCCAACCTTTTCTTTGGTATAAGCCACTTTTAAATTTCAGACTAAGACGCGAGCCACAACAGTAGATTTCACCATGAGGCTTGTGCCATAATTATATTTAGGATGTAAAATGATAACGCACACAGCAGGCTAGTGAATGATACAGCTCGACCTGGTGGACACCAAGAACAGCATGAGTAACTGTGCAGCCAGCTCAGGCACTTTCAATACATCGTCAACCATTTTGATGCATGTTTTATGAAGATTTTTATATTGTATTTGTTTTTCACTAAGCACCCTGCTAAAACAAATAGCCCCACATCCCCTTTTTATGCTGCCATATATAGTCAATAGTTAACTCAACGTATTGTAGCGGCCGGCTGTGAGTGGGAAAGGGAAGGTGGTATTGTAGCACTTGCAAGTGCTGTTGTCAGGTTTATCAAGCAAAGGAGTCAGGCAGACACCAAATAGCTCTTTTACTGAGTGTTTTATTGTGCAGACAGAATGCCAGTCAACAGCAGTACAGTAGCCGCACTCTCACTCTCTCACTCTCGCTCTCACGCACACAACCGGCACACAGCCACTCCCCACCACTACGCCCAACACAGCCAGACATGGTGACAAAACATTCGAGAGCTATAGAAACACTACAGGAAATGCACAACTGCAATAGAAATACTATCTCATGAAAACTAAATAGTTCTGTGTTTGCAGATTTATTTTGATAAAAATGGGAATGTGTTATGAATATTTAGTAAACATTTGGTTAGTTTGCTGTTCCGAGTGGTGTCTTTGCCACTCTGTCAGTAAAGCAGTCTTTCTTTTACTGTAAGTTTTCACTGTTGAAAGTGAAGTGCCTTCCCATTTGACACACAGACATACACGCACAACAATGACGACTGTCTATCAGTAATTTATAAACCTGTCTGAATGCTTGATTTCTACCTGCTAATCGGCTGTTGAAATTCTGAACACAGGTTGTATGTTACTGTAAACTCTGTTGTGATCTTCATATACATACAGCACTTGTTAATTTAATTTTTAAACAAAGTGGGGGCTTGCACCTTTTGAAAAGTATTTATTAAAACTTCCATTTTATTTCTTGAAACTACGTGTGGCGTACCCACGTAGCCTGAAAATAAGTACTAACTTTCTGCAAAACTAAACATTGCTAAACAATACTTCAGACTGTAAGATAAAAACAAACTGGAGATAATTATTGAAGAAAAAATATATACTGTTTCATTTTGAACATGGTAATAAAAACAATTATTTGGCATTCTGATGTTTTATATAGGTTACATAAGTACATTTATGCCGCACATGCACACAGAGTTAGGAATGTGTGTGTGTTTTGTTTTTGTTTTTTACAGAGCTGACTCTTGGGTGATGCACATTTTAAGATCGGTGAATACATTGTCAGTCCCAAACTACACATTGTAGCCTATGTCTTCAGTGGCTCTTGCGAGCTGGACGCTCCTGCTTGACAGTATCCACTATGCAGTACGGAGATAGAAGTGGTAAAAATACCAATGTGAATCGTTTATCCATTGTGATGAAACACTGTTAGGATATTCTTTAGAGGGTTATTGGAGATGGCTGTCTTCCTAAGCATGTATCACACTTGCATTTTTCCACAGGATTGTAGGCAATGGAAATCTGCTTCCCAATATTCCCAGCTCTAACTTTGCTGTGGAGGGGATATGTGTGCTAGAGTCATACTAAGCTATTTGTTCTTGCAGTTAGCCCACTGTACTATTACCTGTCCATTTTACTCAAACACAAGGAGGCCTTTCTTCATTATCCAAATGTCAGGCTGATTTGCCTGGGAAAACCTGTGGGATTAAAATAACCATGATCTAGTTCTGGGTGCTGGCTAAGTCTGCCATCTCAGAACTTTAAACAGAGCAGAGGGGAAGCCCAGAGCCTTGCTTCGTATTGCCCTGTGTTTAGATTCCATACATCAATTAAAACCTGGAGCAGTCCAGCTAGGATTGAAACATAGGAGGAGCATTGGAGCAGGGTTTAGTGGTTAGAGGTGAGGGACAGGCAGTGTGGCTCTAGTGGTTAGAGCTGAGGGACTGGGAGGGAGGCAGTATGGCTCTAGTGGTTAGAGCTGAGACGGGCAGTGTGGTTCTAGTGGTTGGAGCTGAGGGGCTGGGAGTGAGGGAGGCAATGTGGCCCAAGTAGTGGTTACATTATACTGAACCAGGCCTTAAAGTATTTATTTTTAATTACCCAAACCATAGCAGAAGTATTTTGCTGCCCTTCCTAAATATGCTGCAGTGACCCCAACTGGCCAGACATGGGGATGCTCCTGGGAATTTCTTTGTTCCTGTTAATTTTCATGCCTTTAACTCACTGGAGGGCAGGATTTCGCATATCAGTTCAAGCTGTCAGTGAGCCCAGGACTGAATGGCTGATAGGGGTTAAGGTGATGATTGAGATCAGTTCAGCAGGGATCCTAGGAATCAGTTTGCTGTGGAATAGCACAAAAAGTGGATTTTTTTTGCTTTTGGAAATTTGTTTTACAAAAAACATGCAAGGCTTGTTTTGATAATAAACAAATCTATATATATATATATATATATATATATATATATATATATATATATATATATATATATATATATATATATATATATATATATATATATTACACACACATTAACACAGGCAACTTTTTTTCTAATAAAAGTGCTTTCGCTATTCAAGTTCAATGTTGAATGAGGCTTCAGTTTACTTGTCAGTATTCAGAGCGGTTCAAAGATGCTGAAAACAATAAAAAATCACCCCTAAAGATCGGATCAATGAGTTTGGCAAGGATGAATTTGACGCCGATGGTAATTTGCCGTTTTGTACTTCATGCAGCAAGGCTGTAGATTACACTTGTAGGCAGACCATTGCAGAACACATGGGAAGCACTAAACATAAATTGATGAAAGGAAACATTAAACAAGACGAGGCTGAAACAGCAGGGCCATCAAACACTGAAACAGACCACTGTGTTTGGATCATTTCAGCATCTTACAACTGCCAAAGAACTGTGTGAAACTGTTTCAGATTTTGTCAAAATCTGTGTAAAATCTGACATTCCTCTGTGCAAAGTGGATCTACTGGCAGTTCAAGATTTTTTGACAAACATGTTAAGGGAAGGGGTGCCATTTCAAAGAGACCAATTGAGCTGGAATGCTGCAGCTCTTTTAACACTAGCAACTCGGGTGACGAAGACCAAGTAAGTGGAACTAATACATGCACACACACATAGTTGTAGTCAAAAGTTTACTTACCCCAAAGGAAATTTTATTATTTCTAGAAATTTCTCAAACTAATAATTATTACAAGAAATAGAATTATTACAATTATTTCTGCAATTTTTTGCAAA
>JAGXEW010000079.1:64961-86745 GCA_030684275.1 Acipenser oxyrinchus oxyrinchus | reverse complement strand
AGACCAAAAGGACAAAATGGGACAAGCGGAGGGATGATTAGGAATTTTAGTAGGTGTAACTATGTGTGTGCCAGCCACTCATAGTGGAGAGGAAAAAATCAGAAACCCTCTGGTGGCAATTTTGAAATAGGCTGTGGCTATGTCAGAGGAAAATGAATGGATGTAGGCATCCACCGCGGAAGAGGACCAGTGCCCAATGTTCTTTATCAAGCTGAGATTAATATTGGCCCTCGTGGCGGAGGTGGCTGCGCCTATACGGAATGAATGAAGAGTGTAGAGCCAAGGAGGGAGACCTGCTCTGGAGACGAGGGTGGAGAGGTGGGTAGAGAACCAGTGGCAAGTGATGATGGAGCGAGATGAATCAATAACAGAGGGTCCGAGGGGAGGCAGGGTTTCCTGCTGGAAAGATACCTTGACATTGAGGAGAAAGGGCAGATAGGGGTCTCGATCTCAGACAGCTGAAAGAACTGACCACGCCGAAACTGATCCGTCCGAAGTACACAG
This sequence comes from Acipenser oxyrinchus oxyrinchus, assembly GCA_030684275.1. NCBI lineage: Eukaryota > Metazoa > Chordata > Actinopteri > Acipenseriformes > Acipenseridae > Acipenser > Acipenser oxyrinchus. Next base: position 86,241 of record JAGXEW010000079.1, on the reverse strand, counting down.
TCGAATGATGAAGAGTCTGAAATGAAAGAAAGGTCACAGAGATGAATACCCATTGCAGGGAAACTTGAGGCAGAAGAAACAGTGAATTCGGAGTTTCTGAGGAAGCCAAAGAAGGCTGACCGGCAGATGGTCTCCATGAGTATATTCTCATTGGGGAGAAGCAGCCTGTCCACACTGTAAGGATGAGCGAATGTCCATTGATATGGGCAGGTGGAACCTTCTTCAGGAATCCCATGGAGGGTCAGGTCAACCGTTGGTATGGAGGGAGAGGGCACAGGCATAGGGCACAAGATTTCCATTACATGAGAGTAGATGTTAAAACTGATTTGAACAGATTTGAACTTGGCTCTCGCCAAGATAAACACCAACTAAGACATAGCTTCACAGTAAACTAATGTGATCCATATGTGTCTCCATCCATTTGCGCTTCCTTCCATATGATGATGTAGATATCCTTCTGTCTGGTGTTGATGGCTGAAGTGTAATGCTGGCTCCAGGGATCAGCTTATTGCCTCCCTACCCGTCCCCCACTCAACTCAGCCCAGCTTACTTACCTGTACATCAGCGTTTCTTTCTTTCTCTTGTGCTTGAGATCCCCAACCAGAATCTTTCCGTCTCAACCACAGCCAGTTGTTGCTCCTCTCTGCTGCTTCAGATAAGTTCTTCACTGTGCAACGCAACTCTTGGCCATTGAATCCGACATCTCTGAGAAACCGGGTTGTAGAGTGTGCCACAAATCCTCGACAACCCACTTCCACTGGGTAAACCCAGACTCTCCATCCTCGCTGTTCCGCTTCAGTGGCTAGTTGAGCATACCGCAGTTTCTTCCTCTCATAAGCCTCATCTACAGCATCCTCCCATGGCACTGTTAACTCTACCAGGTGAACAAGGCGTGCTGATCCAGACCACAAGACAATATCTGGTCGAAGGTTAGTGGTGGCAATCTCATGTGGAAAAATAAGCCGTTGACCAACATCTGCCAGCATTTTCCAGTCTCTAGCAGCTTCCAGTTGTCCTGAGCGAGGATTGGTTTTAACACCTTTTCTTGGTGGTTGCTCTCCTGGGCGGAGGAATGTTGTCTCTTGTGTGTAATGTTTTGATGGAACAGGTGGCAACTTATTGGTCATGTTACGCTTGTCTTCCAATGCTAAGGCCAAACATCGCAGCACCTGGTCATAGCCAAGTAATCCATCCTTGGCTAAGAGCCACCTTACATCCTGTCAAAATGTGCCTTAATGTTGCAGGTGATGAACACAAAGGACATGAGGATCCTCTCCTACCCAGAGGTTTAGGTTCTGTGGTGATGGAAGAACATCATATGTTGACCTTATAAGGAAACTGATCCTGCTCTGCTCCATTGACCATAGGTCTTGCCAGCCAATCTTGCGTTGTTCCACACTCTCCCATCTCATCCATTCTCCCTGCTTGGCCTGGGAAATGGCCTTTATACACCTCATCCTCTCCTCCTGCTTTTGCACCTCGTTGACTACCAGCTTCTTCCGTTGAGCTGGGGCTGCCTTGTGCCATGTAGGAGGAGCTGAAATGAGACCAAGACCCTCTTCCATGCTGAACTTGCCCCATGATATCACCAATTCGAAGGGCAGCCTTTGCATCCTCCACAGCTTTCTTTGCCACCCACTTTCTTCCAGTTTTCAACACAGGTGCTGCCTCCCTTACGCATTTGTCGCGTGACTCTACTAATGTCATTTCCAGTCGGACCTTGGCGCACTTAAACTCCTCGGTTAGAGCGGAGACAGGTAGCTGCAGTATTCCTTTACCATAAAGTCCCACTCTGCTGAGGCAGCGTGAAACTCCCAACCATTTGCTTATGTGTGAACTGATTAAAGCTTCCAGCTTCTCTACTGTTGTCAAAGAAACCTCGTATATAGTCACTGGCCATGGCAACCTTGGCAGTAGACCAAACTGAAAGAACCAGAGTTTTAGTTTGCCTGGTAAAGTGCTGCTGTCTATGCTCTTCAACCCTTCCACAGCTTGTTGTCTAACTTCTCCCACACGAACTGTGTCTTTTAGATCCCAGTCGTACCATCTCCCAAGGCTCTTCACTGGCTTCTCAGACACTGTTGGTATTGCCTCACCATTAATGAAGAACGTTTTATCTACTACTTTACCTTTGCGGTCCATTTATTAATTCTGCGTCAGGCTCGCCAGGTCTAATTAATTTTTACAGCGCATTTAATTTTAGACGCTGTTTAAAAGTATTTTTCACAGTCAAACGGGTTTAAACGGCCCTGCAGATCAACAAAGCACTCACTAGGCATCTCCAGCCCCGCCCCACCCTTTCGTTTGCTATCGCTTTCACATATGCTACCAAATAAAAATAATAATAATAATAGTCGTACATACCGATCAATCGTCTCCTGATGACTCGTTTATCACCAAACTCCTCAATAATGCAATCCAAGTCATTATTTTATTGCTATAACATCTCAAAAAGCTCTGCAAATGTCCGTGATACTCTCTGTGCGCTGATACTGTACTCCAAGCTTGTTTCCATCGACCGCCCCATCTGAAGAAGGGAGGCTACTATGACTATTCATGAGATCGCCTTTTTTTTTTTAATTTGCTTGTCTCGGCTCCTTTCGTTCCCACTCGGCCATTGAATGGTTTTCTCTGCTTTTTCCGTTGAAAAACCGACTTTTTGTGTTTTTGCGTTTTTAAAATGATGTCGGACAGGGTCCGACAAAGAACCTGGTGGGGATAATTGCAATGTCGGACCCAGTCCGACAATGGACCGCAAAGGGTTAATTATAGAGATGCTCCTTGATTTAGTGGGCTTGAATTGCATTCGTGCCCATTCAATGTTATTGGTTAATTTGCCCAATAACCGATTAGTGCAGGCTACTGTTGTAGTCATGGTTGTCATGTCATAGGATAGGATGAATCTGATGCTGGGCAGAAAGTTGAAAAAGCTGACCATGAAATTGCTGTAGAATTGGAAGCTCTTGAAGAAGGGGTGAGGGCTGCAGACATGTAATGCTGAGCAGATTGAAGGAGGTTCCTGAGTAGGATTCAGTCGAACAGCATCTGGTGGAACTGGGGGTTGGGGAAGCAGAGCGGCACCAGCTGATGGAACTTGGATACCTGCAGACGAGAAAGAGCATCAGCAGCATTCTTGTAGATACCAGGAAGGTGGCGGGCTTGGATTAAGAAGTTAAGAGACAGAAGACCATATGAGAAGATGAAACAGGCATAATGAGAGGGGATGAGGGATGTCCTTTGTTAATGATATGCACCGTGGGTTTGTTATTGCTGAAGAAAAGGATTGATTTCCTTGACCACTGGTGACCCCAGAGGACAGCCGCTGCCCGCGATTGGACAGATTTCCAGAAGTGGTGCATTTTTCTTGAGGGGAAGAAGCTGAATTTTGGGGCCAGGTGCTGGAGAACGATTCTGATGCCAGGAATTCGCTGAATCCGATGGATGAGGTGTCAGTGAACAGGGTGAGATCATGCAGGGCTGAAATGAAGTCATTATAGAATAAAGAGAGACCATTCCAGTAAGTATGGAGATTGACCCACATCTTTTATCTTTTAGGCATCGGGTGAGATCTTAATGTGAGAGTTCAGGTGCTTAGCAGTAGATGAGAGAGCTAGGAGAAATTAATGTTCTGCCTTGAGGGATGATGCGTATGGCGAAATTTTAAATGGCGAGGAGAGACAGGAGGTTTCATTTCTTGATAGAAGAAGAGATCTGAAAGCTGTTGATTAGAGAGGATGCGTTGGAGTTTGACAGGAGGCAGGCTGGCTTTGAATGTCATGGTATCGAGAGTAATGTTGAGAAATCCAGAGAGTTGACAGGGCGATGGTCTTCTCTTCCAAGAGGAGACGCCAACTGAGGAGAAGAGGGTCTTGAGGGGGAAATGAGCAGGAAGTCATCCATCAGATGGAGGAGGAGGAAAGGAACAGAAAAAAGTATTGAGCAGAATCCAGCAGAGGGCTTCTGACAGGGAGTCAAATATTTTCAAGTTACTGTGACAGCCAAAGGTGAGCTGGGTGGCGAAATATACCTTGTCTGCCCAGCAGACTCTGAAAAGGTGGCAGAGAAGGGTGCATAGGCATAACCTTGAATGCATCGAAGATGTCAGCTTTGGGAAGCAAGGCGCCCTTGAACTGCGACTTTGATGGACTTAATAGCATCAGACAACTTTATGTAGTGAAGAGAGAACTCCTCGCTTGAAATGAGGGAGTTAATGCTGCAAGTGTTACTGCCCGAGGAATGGAGAGGTCGATAATAAGGCTTCTTGCGGAGTACTTGCGGTGGCTATGCCTATGAGATTGATGCGGTAAGTAGTGAAGGGGCGCGAAGGGGCCGACCATAAAGCCTTTGTCGACTTCGGCCTGGATATGGGAGCTGACGAGTTATGGCTCTGAGATGGCAAAGTGAAGGTTTTGGCAGACAAGAGAGGCAAAATGAACTTGAGAAATGCCTGTGTAGAAACCATTTGAAAGACCGTTGATTAAATAAGAGATGAAGGGCTTGTCAGGATGAGCTTGAAGCGTTAGCGAGAGCAGGAACGTTGATAGGGGTGTGTGACAAGCTGGCTGCGCAGTGGTGACGTCACGGACCAGGAAGTAACTGAATCACAAACAGTGGATGGTGGGTGAAACTGAGCGAACGGCGTTCAGTTGATTTTATTAATAAACAAAACAAAATATTTAACAAAGCAACAAAACAAAGGGCACGAGGGCCAAACGAATAAACAGACAAACAAGTAAGTGGCGTGCTGGCTAAACCAGCACGTTTTAGCAATTGTTTTATGTCGTTTCTTATACTCTGGCCGAGGGTTAACTAGCTATTAATTATCTTATTACCCCTCGGCCACAGTCTGCAGCGTTTGGTAAGGATGCATGACTGTCAACTAGTTAAATAATCAGTAGCTGATCAGTCATGCATCCTCACGGGTTTTAAATATACATATAAAGAGCGGCGCTTTTACCCGCGCCGCAAACAAAAATACAAATAATAATAAATAGGGCGGACACTCCGCCACACATGCCCCCCTGCGAAGCACACATGGTCTTCGGCCACCTCCCCTTATTCCCTAAAGTCCCGGCTAGCAGTCCTGGCCCCGAACAGGGGAAGCAAGGTGTCTCGGGGCGCCACGGCGGGATGTCCTCCTCCCACCCCAACAACTGTAAGCGTCCTAGTGGACCACGCACAGGCCGGTCCCTCTGGCCAGAAAAATTTTGGGGTGGTCTCCAGACCTGCCCCCTTCTTCATGGCCGGCATCTCCCCTCCGTGGGGCTCCGGCCACAGTATTTCCTGCAGCGAAATTGCTGCGGGGAGCTGGTCTCCTGACCTCCCCCTTCTTCATGGCCGGCAGCTCCCTTCATGGGGCTCCAGCCACAGTATTTCCTGCCGCCGAAGTGCGGCTGGGGGAGCTGGTCTCCTGACCTCCCCCCTTTTCCGTGGCCGGCAGCTCCCCTTCATGGGGTTCCAGCCATAGTATTTCCTGCAGCGAAGTGCGGCTGGGGAGCTGGTCTCCTGACCTCCCCTTTTCCGTGGCCGGCAGCTCCCCTTCATGGGGCTCCAGCCACAGTATTTCCTGCCGCATGGCAGGACTGGTGCGACTCCAGGCAAAACAGGACCCTCGGGAGGCGAAGGTAGCAGCTGCAGACCTTCGGCGAGCAGCGGCAGCAGCAGCGGACCCTCAGGGGCGGCGGCAGCTGCAGCGGACCCTCGGGAGGCGGCGGCAGCAGCAGCGGACCCTCGGGAGGCGGCGGCAGCAGCAGCGGTCCCTCGGGAGGCGGCGGCAGCAGCAGCAGCGGACCCTCGGGAGGCGGCGGCAGCAGCAGCAGCGGACCCTCGGGAGGCGAACTCAGGAGGAGCCCCTGGCCATGGAGGCGGCAGCGGAGCTCCACTTCTCCCTCGTACCCTGTAACTGGTGGCTCTCCAGGCGTCGCGGAGCAACAGGCAGCCCCAGGCGATGCGGAGCAGGCCTCCTTGGGCGGTGCGAAGCAGGCATCCTTGGCGGTGCGAAGCAGGGCAGGAGCAGTCCTTCCCATGATGGTGGATGTGGAACCAGCAGGTATTCATCCTCTGCTGGTGGAGGTGGAGATGGAACCAGCAGGTATTCACCCTCTGCTGGTGGAGGTGGGAGGGCAAGCAGTCCTCCCACGGCGTTGGCGGAACCAGCAGGTATTCACCCTCTGCTGGTGGAGCTGGGAGCGGCAAGCAGTCTTCCCACGGCGGTTGAGGCGGAACCAGCAGGTATTCACCCTCTGCTGGTGGAGGTGGGAGCGGCAAGCAGTCCTCCCACGGCGGTTGAGGCGGAACCAGCAGGTATTCACCCTCTGCTGGTGGGGCTGGGAGCGACAAGCTGTTCTCCCACGGCAGTTGAGGCGGAACCAGCAGGCATTCACCCTCTGCTGGTGGAGGTGGGAGGGGCAAGCAGTCCTCCCACGGCGGTTGAGGCAGAACCAGCAGGCATTCACCCTCTGCTGGTGGAGCTGGGAGCGTTAAGCAGTACTCCCACGGCGCTTGAGACGGAACCAGCAGGCATTCACCCTCTGCTGGTGGAGGTGGCGGAGGCAGAGGCAGCTCTTGCTGCTCTGCTCCTGACGGTGGTGGACAGAGGCAGCTCTTGCTGCTCTGCTCCTGACGGTGGTGGAGACAGAGGCAGCTCCTGCTGCTCTGCTCCTGGTGGTGGTGGAGACAGAGGCAGCTCCTGCTGCTCTGCTCCTGCTGGAAGCGGTGGAGGTGGGGACAGCGTGTAGTCTCCGCCTGTTGCAGGGAACCGGTGCTTCTCCTTCTCCTCCTCTTCCTGGAGAATGGGGCAGTTGACCACAAAGTGGCCCCATTCCCCACAAGCAGTGCACCAGTTCATAGCCTCAAGTGCGCTGAGGTATGCTTCCCAGCTGCCCTTCGATCGTCCCTCCTCCTCCTCTCCAGGGCGGGGGCAGTTGACGACGGAGTGACCCCCTTCCCGCAGGAAGGGCACCAACTTGAGGCCTCGATCAGGCGAGGTAGCCATCCCAGCGTCCACTCTTGAGCTTCCCTCTCTTGGGCTCTTGACGCTCAGGCTCTACCTTCATGGGCGCGGGATGCACGGGCTCCCCCTTCGGGCGCAGGATGCACGGGCTCCCCCTTCCGGGCGCTGGATGCGGGCTCCCCCCTCCGGGCGCTGGATGCACGGGCTCCCCTTCTGGGCTGGATGCTCGCTCCCCCTTCTGGGCGCTGGATGCTCGCCTCCCCCTTCTGGGCTGGATGCTCGCGCTCCCCTCAGGCGCTGGAGCCTGCTTTTTGCCTTCTTGGCACCGCCCTCCTTCCCTTCTTCGGGACCAGCAGTTCCACCTCCTGCCATGGAGGGTTGGTCAGGTGGTTTGTGCCCGACCTTGCCGACGGCAAAGCACCACTCCTCCCCTTTGAGGCAGGTGAGGCAGGTTTCCTGATCCACCTGCGGCGATGGTATGGCCTTCAGGTGGATCCACTCCTCCGCAGTCTCCACCTCACCTCGATCAAAGGCCTGCACAAAGGGGGTCTTCATATGGGCACACCTCAGGGAGGTGCCCATACTCCAGGCAGGCGAGGCACCACGTAGCCCCTCCTTCTTTCAACTCCCTCTGATGCTCATGCCACCTGTTCATGTAGGCATCAACTTTATCTTTTTTTTTTTTTTTTTTCAAACACAAAAACACTATTTGAAAAAGAACAAAAAACGTCCTTTCCTTTCCTGGTCCGGCTGTTGGAGGCGTTGTTTGTCCCATAAGACACCATATGTGACAGTCTGGCTCGCAGTGGTGACGTCACGGACCAGGAAGTAACTGAATCACAAACAGTGGATGGGCGGGTGAAACTGAGCATAGCGGCGTTCAGTTGATTTTATTAATAAACAAAACAAAATATTTAACAAAGCAACAAAACAAAAGGGCACGAGGGCCAAGCGAATAAACAGACAAACAAGTAAGTGGCGTGCTGGCTAAACCAGCACGTTTTAGCAATGTTTTATGTCGTCTCTCCGCTCTCTCTCCGCTCTCTACTCCAAAACTCCACACGCAGCACAGACAGCTGTCGGTTCTTATACTCTGGCCGAGGGGTTAACTAGCTATTAATTATCTTATTACCCCTCGCCACAGTCTGCAGCGTTTGGTAAGGATGCATGACTGTCAGCTAGTTAAATAATCAGTAGCTGATCAGTCATGCATCCTCACGGGTTTTAAATATACATATAAAGGCGCGCTTTTACCCGCCGCAAAACAAAAATACAAATAATAATAAATAGGGCGGGACACTCCGCCACAGGTGGCAGCTAGAAGCAGCTTTCACTGTAATTTAGCTAAAGAGGACAGATGGACTGGGAATGGGCGTCGTTGCAGAAACTGCTGATATGCAGGTTCTTACAGGACTGGATGAAGCAGGAGGAAGAGTTGTTCCAGATTTGTCTGCGCGGGAAAACTTGATGGGGCGTCAGATGTCTTTAGCTTGAGATCTGGCGGGCAGAGCTGAAGCATGGAGGGAAGGAGGGAGGGTTGACTTGAGCCTAGAAGAGAAGGTAAGGAGAGAGACCTGAGTTTAAAAATACCGGCTGCTGCCTTAGGGCATAAGTAGGTGGGGTGTGCGGTAGAGGCACACACGCTACAGGCGTTGGCATGGATACCACTGAAAATACGGGTGAAAAGATCTGGGTCAGCGGGACCAGTCCACAATTTGGTTATCGGCAGAAAAGAGTGGCAGCAGCTTTGGCTGAGAATGCATGGTGGTATTCATAGAACTTGGTGCAATGAAGAGATACTTATTGAGCTCCTGTAGTCTGTGAGGATAAGCAGAACAGAGAATATCGCAGTGAATATCGGCTCGGCTGATGAACCTTTAGATAAGTAAGAAACAGAGCCAGGCGATCTCCACTGATGGGGTTGGGGATAGTCTTCTCGAAGAGGACTTTGAGCAGCTTAGGGTCGTTCAGTCTTTGTCGTGAAGCTGCGGCTGGGGCTGCCTGGCGGAACTGCTTTCTGAGCTCACGGGCTGGGTGTAAGCAGGATCGGCTGGTTGGGCTGGTGCAGCCAGGGACCGGGAAGAGGAAGGGCGGGGAGGCCAGTGGAGGAGTCGGAGGCAGGGACTAATCAGAGTCAGATAGGAAAGCGAAAGTCAGAGACTACTTCATTTTGGAAGTAGGTAGGTTTTGCAAGGTTTGAATTAGTTGAAAGAATTATATTGGTTGAAAAGAATCTTCGCTGAAACTTTTTTTTTTTAAGCAGAGTAACAAATACCACTAATCGAAGTGAGATTTGAAAACGAAAATACTAGTTTTACAAACATCCCCACTACTGTAAGACCCTCTCAATGGCAGTGTTCATGGCCTCTGATTTCAGGAAGAAAACTGCCTTCCTGTACAAAGGCCTCGATTTTGAGAGGGGGAGCTGCATGCTCTGCAGCTACCTGTGCCCATCTCTTTGTGGGGTGTGGAGCTTGTCGTTGTTGTTGTTGTTGTTGTTGTTGTTGTAATTCATACAGAGCAGTGTACGTGAGGTTCATATTTCTTAATTCAATTTAAATTGGACCATTATTTATATATATATATATATATATATATATATATATATATATATATATATATATATATATATATATATATATTGTAAAAGATCCGACCTCTTTTCGGTTCGTTGCCCTTTAAAACACTGACCCAACACACAAATGGATTTTTTTTTAAAGCGCCGGGTCGCTATTTTTAATCAAACACACAAAACAAAATAAACAAAACAAACACCTAGCTCTCTTTGAGCACTAACTAAAACAAAACAGGAACCTAAACTAAACACAGGACAGCTAAGCTGTTTACCTGTTACAAAACAAACAAAATCACACACACAAAAAAGGCTTCACTCTACCTTTCTTTTTAAATTACGGCTGTACCCACACACCAGCACAGTCGGGCTTCTACCCTCTTCAGCAGCCGCCTGAGCAGACTGACTGCTCTCCTTTAAACCGGGCACCTGGCTCCAATTTTCAATAGTTGCCAGGTGCGGTAATGATAAACAATAAAACAATAAAACAATTAAACAAAACAATTAACACAAATTAAACAATTAACAAAAACAAACACAAAATGTGCCTACGCACATGTTTTCCTCTAGGGAGGAATTAACCCCCTCCCTGCTGTCTCACACATCCCCCATGTCTTTTCAAGACATCGGTCATACAACGGCCACCTCCCTCCACCCTTAAAGACCACCCACCCTCAAGTCCACAAATGTCAATTTTCGCCCTCTTCCACGGGCGGGCTTGAGGTGGGTTGGTCCCCGGCGTTTCCAGGGAGGGACCCAGGACCGGCGAGGAGGGACCCAGACGGCTTGTCCAGGGCGACCACAGCGCAGACCGGTGACCGGGAGCCAGGACTGACAGGCAGAGGCGTGCGCCTGTGGACCTGCGCAGCGACCTCTGGGATCCCAGGTGGAGCGCAGCACTAGGCAAGGGAGCGGAGCAATCAGCAGGGGAACGCTAGTGACCTCTGCCCCTTGCGTAGCGATCGTCTGCCTCTTGGCGCAGCGACGTCTGGGATTCCAGGGGAGTGGAGTAAGGGACCAGGCAAACGACTGTGCCTGGCTGTACGGCGACCTGGGAGCAAGGTCCAGCGCAGGGAGGTCTGGGCATTCGCCAGGTGTCCACGATGACGGGACAGGGAACCTCCCTCAGCAACGCCGGACTCACTTGCACGGTTGGTTGTTCTAGAAGCGGCAGCTCCACCCCTCTGGCTCTCGGGATGGCAGTTCCACCCCTCTGGCTCTCGGGACGGAAGCTCCCACTTTTGCAACAGTAGCTCCAGTTCGGTCGGCTCCCGCTCCTGTATGAACAACGGGGCCACGCCCAGCTCCTGCCTCTGCCTCTCCATTTTCTTCGTCTGCTCTTCCTGAGCAGCGGTGTTCTTACTGAACCTCTCTATTAAATCTTTAAAATCCATTTTGGGTCATTAGGGCGCCCCACTCGCTGCCACCATATGTAAAAGATCCGACCTCTTTTAGGTTCGTTGCCCCTTTAAAACACGGACCCAACACACAAATGGATTTTTTGAAGCTGCATTCGCTATTTTTAATCAAACACACAAAACAAAATAAACAAAACAAACACCTAGCTCTCTTTGAGCACTAACTAAAACAAAACAGGAACCTAAACTAAACACAGGACAGCTAAGCTGTTTACCTGTTACAAAACAAACAAAATCACACACACAAAAAGGCTTCACTCTACCTTTCTTTTTAAATTACGGCTGTACCCACACACCAGCACAGTCGGGCTTCTACCCTCTTCAGCAGCAGCCGAGCAGACTGACTGCTCTCCTTTTAAACCGGGCACCTGGCTCCAATTTTCAATAGTTGCCAGGTGCGGTAATGATAAACAATAAAACAATAAAACAATTAAACAAAACAATTAACACAAATTAAACAATTAACAAAAACAAACACAAAATGTGCCTACGCATGTTTTCCTCTAGGGAGGAATTAACCCCTCCCTGCTGTCTCACAATATATATATATATATATATATATATATATATATATATATATATATATATATATATATAACATTGCTGTGGTAGGGCAGCATTGCGGTCAAGGCTGGCCAGGGCAGGAATAGCCAACACAGAGATAGAAGACTGCAGCTCAACATGGCTCCACACTTCTTATTAAATAACACAAACAAACAAAATATTTAAACAAAAGAAATACAAACCAAACCCCACACCTAAGCAGAGCTCTCAGTGTAGCGGGAGGGAGCACAACCTGCTGCTGCCAGTTCAATCCTTTCCCTAAACTAACCCGAACACAGGATCTGGCTCCTCCTTTTAAACCATGTGGCTGGGCTTGATTGATTGGCAAGTTGTAACTGCGTTCAGCTTTTGAGTATTTTACCCAGGCACTGTTTTTTGTAATGTGTGTCTCACCAGCATTGAAGTGGTTAACGAGGATGTGTTTTTGTTTCTCCATCTCCTCCACTATGAGCTCCATCTCCCTTCCAGAAAAATTCATTTTTCTTTTTCTGGCCTGAATTGTCATTTGATTTGAAATTTTAAAACAATTAATGTACGTAGTATACTGTAGGATAGCGGGGACTAGGGTTGCATAGAAACACACTGTTGTTGTTCAGCAGCTAACTCGTATTCATCCTCTATGCTCCGATACATTCACTTAAGTAATGTCTTCTTCCTACACACGCCCACCTTTCACCTTCCCTGGCAGGTCTGTCTGTGCATGCTACAAACTATGGACTGCAAAGTCACTAATGGAACAGAGTTACTACACACATATATATATATATAAATAGTAGGTTTTACTCAATGGAGCAGCACAGTGTAATGGCTTCCAGAATTGGCTTCTTCCTCCTGCAAGCAATGTTTACATTTGCAAAGCATCACTGCAAAGCACTGCATTGCTATTTCTTCAGTTCCCAAGGCTAGCTCTCTGCAGTTCTCTGTAGCTATTTGTTAGTTGCCCCACCTCTCTCAGAACCTCAGGTTGAATGAATCAAGTATGTCATGCAGAAGTTCAGCTACACAATCTGTAGCTTGTACAACACAGGCCCCTTGTTTCAAAACAGCAAGTTAAACTGGGTTAGTGTTAGGATGGAAAAAGGCATTGTAACGGGATAACGTCAGGCCCCAGATGTTATTGGCAGGAATGGGACCCAGACAGAAAGCTGCAGTTGAAACTGCTGGTGCGCATGTTTATTAACAAGGGTCAAAATAAAAGGTTAAGCAAAAATAATTTGGCTGTCAGGCGGGGCATTCGCCTTCACTGACTCCATAACACAGTACAGACACAACTCACCAGCACTCTCAAACACCAACCCCTAAGTATTTCTTCCCTATATATACCATGTGGCTGGAGCCTAATTAATCATCAATCATTCAATTAGGGCTCCAGCCACATTCTCACATGTTTTCTGGCAAAAATAATTTTAACCCCCTCCCTGCCAACCCTATATTCCCACAGAAATATACAATTTGAGCTTTCACCCTGCCACAGGCATACATTCTCATCATTGGGTCTTTCAGCTTGTCCAGTAGTATAGTCTTGGACTTGTGCTTGTCACTCACACTCAGTAGGAAAGGGGTGCTGGTCATTGGCCATGAGATGCTTCTGTCCCTTCCCCAGAGAAAGCCAGCGGGTGGGGAATGTTTCTGGACTTTCTCCTGGGCAGCATTACAGAAGTCCTGGAACTTCTTTAAATCTTCTCTACGCTTCAGGCTCTCTTCAAAATAATGCTACATGTGTGGCAGGGTGAAAGCCCTGCCCGTGCACACGTGTGTGTTTGTGTGGGGAATATTAGGTTGGCAGGGAGGGGTTAAATTTCTCCCTGTCAAAACATGTGGGAATGTGGCTGGAGCTGACACTCCGTGAGAAGAGTTTCACATCAAATTTAATCAAACTGTTAATCAAGAAATTTGCTTCAGCTCTTGATTTGGCATCAAATTGCTCAGTTCCATTTTTTATTACCATCAGTGCCTTTTGAGGGATTCTGAACCGTTTTCCTTCAAAGCAGAGGTAGCAAAGCCATCAAAAACATGCACAAGGGCAACTTCTCGTGCCCACCATCTAGTTTTGCCAATCTTCTGTAATCGAAGAAGACTCTCACTCCCAACAGCACCAGATTCCTTCAATGCTTTCTTCCACAAATTCATTCTTTTGTAAGAGTCTGAAGAGAATGTTGCTAAACTTTCAAGTAACCCAAACAGACTTGCAGCACTTGTAGAGGCAGTAGCAGCCTGGGTTAAAGTCAGGTTCAGTACATGACTACAGCAGTGAGAGAATTGAATTGGGTGCCTCTTTCTTCATTAGTTTTTGAAGTCCAGTTTTTGCTCAACTCATAGTAGGCGCACCATCATAGGCATGGCTGACAATTTTAACTGATTGTCAGAGTTTTTCTAATTCTGCTTTTATTAAGTTATACAAGTCCTGAGACTTGAAGTAGTAATAGGCAAAACGCTAAGTAATCGTTCCTTCACAGAACTCTCCTTTAGATATCTTGCACACTTATTATTATTTGTTTATTTAGCAGGCGCTTTATCCAAGGCGACTTACAGAGACTAGGGTGTGTGAACTACGCATCAGCTGCAGAGTCAGTTACAATTACGTCTCACCCGAAAGATGGAGCACAAGGAGGTTAAGTGACTTGCTCAGGGTCACACAATGAGTCAGTAGCTGAGGTGGGATTTGAACTGGGGACCTCCTGGTTACAATCCCTTTTCTTTAACCACTGGACCACACAGCCAATGAAAGCTGATCAGTTACTCCTTGTGATGAATCTACCATTAGGCTGCAGTAATCTGCTGCTTTTATTTCTTCAACTATTGACTCCTGAATAATCAGACAGATAATACCAGTATGTTGTTAAATGTTGTCCTGTACAGGAATGTCACAAGTGAACCTCGTCCTCCACCTTTTCCATGCATGGATTTCTTGCGGGGTTTTTTTTGCCGGCAATGCTCATCCTTAAATGATTATCTAACAATGGATCAAATTTTGACCATGACAGAAGCAGTTCAAAAATTACCATGATTTGTTTCTGAATTTTCAAGTGTTTAAGCTTCTTCTATCCAATGGGCTCTGTACCGTATATCTTGTCTTCCAATGTACAGAACTGCTTCAATGATTCTGCTCAGAAAAAGTCGTCTTTCTTTTACTTGATGATGATGTAGCTCTGCCAGTTCTTTATTAATTTTACATTCAGTATTTTTCTCATTTCTAGCTACCAAATACACAGCAACAGTTCTTGAATGGCAACTATTTTTACATAAACACTTTTCACTGAAACAATGGAACCACTAAAACTGTGTCGATCACTATTGCAGGCAGGGTTACTATCTACATGCAGGCAGCATTGACCTATTTCATTTAGAGCAGAAAGTGAGGGAGATGACAAATCCGTACATACACATATTGGCTCTTCTGTTGAAGACTGACTAGGTTTACAAAACAAAAGCTTCCTCTGTGTACTGTCTTCTCCTGATTTTCATCAGTTGTTTCCTTTTACTTCTCTAAATATCTCCCATCCAGATGCCCTCTTTTTCCAAGATTCAAAATCTCCTTTTCTTTAGACATTTTTTCCAGCAGAAGTGCAAAACCGTAAATGCAAAATCACAGAGCGCAAATACTGAAATCAAGCCAAAAAACTAAACATAAATCTGTCCTTTTAAAAAGTGTATAAATAATAATTTGAACTCAGTATTTCTCTAAATACACACATAAAAAGATGGGAACATTTTGTATAACAGCCTACTGGCATTTACATTACATGCGAGTGCCAAGATTATACAATGATTACCAGTCAGTACTTCATTTGATACCTATGGAAACCAATTCTAGCACTTATCATAAGCACCTGTAGAATAAAGAGATTTTGTATAAAATTAAGGGCTATTATATCATCATCCAAGGCAACTTACAGAGACTAGGGTGTGTGAACTATGCATCAGCTGTAGAGTCACGTACAACAACATCTCACCCAAAAGAAGGAGCACAAGGAGGTTGCAGCAGTGTGTGGAGTAGTGGTTTAGGCTCTGGACTCTTGACCGAGGGTCGTGGGTTCAATCCCAGGTTGGGGACACTGCTCTGTACCCTTGAGCAAGGTACTTTACCTAGATTGCTCCAGTAAAAACTCAAATGTATAAATGGGTAACTGTATGTAAAAAGAATGTGATATCTTGTAACAATTGTAAGTCGTCCTGGATAAGGGCATCTGCTAAGAAATAAATAACAATAATAAAATAATAAGTGACTTGCTCAGGGTCACACACAGTGAGTCAGTGGCTGAGCTGGTATTTGAACAGGGGCCCTCCTGGTTACAAGCCATTTTCTTTAACCACTTATTATTATTATTATTATTATTATTATTATTATTATTTAGCCTCAAATCTTGTATACAGTCTTACCGGCGTTCAACCACAAGGTGGTAATGTGTGTACATCATCAATCAATGCTATATGTGGAATTAATACACAAACCAAAACACTATTTAATTGCTATCAAATAAAGCTAAAGTGTTTCTTTCTGTTCTTATATCAAAAATACACTTGTTAAAAGGCAGCCTGACCCGCTTAAATTGTTACAGATCTCGAGTATTTAACAAAAAAGAAAGAAAGCGTTACCAATGGCGTGCAAACTGATTAAGCAATCTTAACAAACAATACAAAAACGCCTTTCAGGGCATTTTTGTAATAATAATAATAATACATTTTCCACGTATCAATATTATTAAGAGTTCAATGTATACTATCCTGCTCTCGCTCAGTTGTAGGGAAGAGCAAGGGAAGGGTTTGTTTTGGGTGTGTTTCACAGGCTGTATTAAAATGATCCTACAGACTTAATTAGTCAGCATGAAATGTTGGATTTTCAATACCACCGTCATCCAAAACAACCAACTGCAAAACCGAAACAATTTGCTAAAATAAGTAAAATATTTTAAAAATAAAAACATTATGATCTGATGGGCCATATTCATAAAACGGTTACCTCTAGCTCTAGGCCACTTTTTTTTTTAAACATACGAGTTGGTTGTTTCGCTTTTTCATAAAAAGTACAGTAAACACATGGTGGCGGAAAAGGCTTCATGAATATGGCCCGATATATATTTTCCGAGATGTATTTTATTAATTCCAGTTACTGTGGGGGAAAAAGTAATAAGTACATAAATACTGAACAAGAGAATGTTCTGCTCGGTCCCGAGATTCATGAGATACGCCTTTTTTATTTTTATCGGCTTGTCTTGGCTCCTTTCGTTTCCCACTCGGCCATTGAATGGTTTTCTCTGCTTTTTCCGTTGAAAAACCGACTTTTTGCGTTTTTGCGTTTTTGGATGATGTCGGACAGGGTCCGACAAAGGACCCTGATGGGAATAATTGCAATGTCGGACCCAGTCCGACAATGGACCGCAAAGGGTTAACCCTGGATCGGACCAGGGCTCTGAACATGGCCCCACAGTCAAAGAGACCTTCCCGGTCATCTTACGCTTCCTAGTCTTGTAAATGGCTAGTTTACCAAGAGCCAGGAGCAGATTCATGAGGAGGTCCCTCTTCCTGGAGGAGCCACGAACAGGGTGCCCAAAAATAAAAAGGGTGGGAGAAAAATGCAGCCAGAACTGCAGCAGGATGTTCTTAAGTAGAATGAAGAACGGCTGCAGCCTGTGAACTACCGACTCGGTCTGACCGTAGAAAGGGCATGCGGCGTCCAGTCGGTTAAGTGACGCAGGATCTCTCCTGACGCGAGAGCTCCGTGCAGCACCCTCCACCCCAAGTCCCCAGCTCCTCTGGGGACCAGCGGGAGTACAGGGCCTCCCACTGGGGACTCTCGCCCTCCGGGGGTTGGAGGGGCTCCAGCCAAGTGGTGTCTCGGCGGGAGCGAGGCGAGGATGTGGAGGTGTGGAGGCGAAGTGGGAGTCATCGCAGACAGGGTCCTCCTCGATCGCGGATCAGAGGGGTCGAGGAGAATTGCGACATCCTGCTCAGGTGGTTCTCGAGGGAGGCCGAGGGGGCCGCCTGCTCCTTGGGTTCGATCAGCAGGACGGAGAGCCGGGGTAGGGAGGGAAGGTGGCTCCCGTTCCTGAGGACCCCCTCGAAAAACCTGACAGAGTCTGTGTGCAACGCTACTTTGCACTCCCGGATCGCTCGGCGGGCCGTCCCTGACGGTCCCCGAGCCACCCTGGCAACCAGCGACTCGGAGTCAGCCACTCCGGCGCTTCATGATCCAGGAGATCCCAGACTCTAGTCATCTTGGCCGAGATCAGCGCACTCCGCACCGAGGGGAACCCCAACGCCTGCGCACCTAGGTGGGGGTTGTGCAGCAGGGGCTCCAGAAGGAGTCCTTAGCCCTCTGTCGTAGAAAGGGCATGCGGCGTCCGAGTGGGTTAAGTGGCCGGGATCTCTCCTGACGCGAGAGCTCCGTGCAGCACCCTCCATCCCAAGTCCCCAGCTCCTCTGGGGACCAGCGGGAGTACAGGGCCTCCCACTGGGGACTCTCGCCCTCCCGGGGTTGGAGGGCTCCAGCCAAGTGGTGTCTCGGCCGACGTTGAACATGCACCGGGTCTTGAGCAGGTCCTGGTAAAAGACCCGCAGCTCGGGAGACGGATTCCGCTGGAGGTCGATCCAGAACAGCTGCCGGTCATAGCCCAGGTCGTGCAGCTGGCGCAGGAGGAGGACTCCAGCATGCACCACTGCGGGCCGGGTCTGCGTGCAGGTATCTCTGCAGGGTCTGGAGGTGGAAGGCGTGCATCTGGCTCCTGATGCACACCAACCCTTGCCCTCCCTTGGCCAGAGGGAGACACAGAACCCCGAGAGACCCGGTGCTTTGGGCACAGAAGTCGTCCGTCAGGGCGGTGAGTCTATGCCAAAGCATCGATGCCACCAGCTGGTTGATCACCAGAGCCCTGCCTCTGAAGGATTGCAGTTTCAACAGACCCGACCATGACCTCAGTCTAGCAACAACTTTGTCCTCTAACTCCACCCAGTTGGCTGCGACCGAGGGTCTCCGCGGGCTCAGGTGGACTCCCAGGTACTTGAAGCTGTCCAGCTCCACTGGATTTGCTGGGCGTGGCGGGGAGGGAGACCTACCAACAACCCGAGTACTTGTTCCAGTTGATCCTGGCAGAGGAAGCGGCAGAGTAGACGCTCTGGCAGCTCCGCATCCTCTCTAGGTCAACTGGATCGGAGGCCACCAGGAGCAAGTCGTAGGCGTAAGCTGACAGGACCAGCCTTGTGTCCGGCGCCGAAGTGCCAACCCTGCAAGCCTCCTGCGAAGGAGGCAGAGGAAGGGCTCGATGCACAGCGTGTACAGTTGTCTGGACAGAGGGCAGACCTGAAGTACTCCTCTCCTGAACGTGAGGGCGCAGTCAGGGACCAGTTGACCTTCAACAGGCACTCAGCACGGACTTGAGCATCAGGAAGGCGGCCTTGGCCACGATTTTGTAGTTCGTGCACAGCAGCGAGACCGGCGCCTGTTCTTAAGGCAGCGAAAATCCCCTTCTTGGGCAGCAGTGTGATGACCGCCCACCTCATCGAAGAGGCATCTCCCGGTCTAGTAGGCTTCCGCCAGGATCCGCTCAAAGGCGGGCCCCAGGAAGTCCCAAAATTTTGAAGAACTCCACGGTCAACCCGTCGATGCTCGGCGATGTGTTGTAGGGCATCTGACTGAGGCGTCAGAGCTCGGCCAGGGTCAGTTGGCCCTCAAACTCATCCCGGATGCCCTCGCGGACCGTGGGAAGCCCGTCCCACAGAACCCTGCACGCGTCAGAGTCGATGGGATCCGGAGAGAAGAGGGCAGAGTAGAAGGCCCTGGCCCTCTAGTTCACGCTCTCCGGATCCGTGAGAAGGGAGCCGTCATCCGCCAGGAGGCAGGTGATGGTCTTTCGGTCCCCCTTCTTTTCTCCAACATGTAGAAGTGTGTGCCGCAATCCATCTCCGGAGGAACTGGACCCACGAAGCACAAACGCTGGAGCTGCAGGTCCCGCAGGGTGCACTTCTTCTCCTCGTGCAGCTCTGCTCGAGTTGGCCCCGTGAGCCAGGCGGCTCTCCAGATCGAGCAGCTCCCTTTCCAGCCGCTCAATCCGTGAGTCCCTCCGCCTGCTCGCGCCCATCGTGTACTCCTGACAGAGGATCTTGATCTGCGCTTTCCCACGTCCCACCACTGACGCCACGTGGAGGCGAGATCGCCTACCGTGCCTGACTGCCCAAAGTCCCGGAAAGACCGCTCAAAGCCGATCTCCAACAGGCTGTTGTTAAAGTGCCAGTAGGCAGCGGCGTGCCTAGCTGGCACCTGGGCCACCATCACGGCTACCAGGTTGTGGTCCGTGAATGGCGCCGACCTGATGTCGGAGGAGCAAACGCAATGAGCGTGGTTCGCGACAAGTAGAACCTGTAGATCCGGGACTGAGACACCGCCCCTCCCTCACCCTGGTGTAGGTGAAGGCCGGCGTCCAGGTGTTGCCACCGCCAGATATCGACCAGAGAGCGGCGATCAGCTCTCTCAGCACTGCCGACGAGAGCGGGTAGGGTTCGCCCCACCCAGTCCACGGCCTCGAGGGTGCAGTTGAAATCCCCGAGGACCACAAGCTCATCGGCGCTGATGGTGTTCATGTAGGTCGACATCCGCAGAAAAACTAGACCCTTGCGGACCCGAGGACGGAGCGTACTCGTTCACCAGGTGAGCGGTAGCGTCCCCGTCCCGGATCCTGTGTGTTGACCACATCGAGCACCGTGGGAACAAGGACCTGGAGAAGAGCGTCGCCCCGGAGTAACCCCTTTTCAGGAAGAAGATTATCTGGGCCCTGCGGAAATGATCCTTGTATCCGTTAAAGTTCATGGTCCCGATGCGATACATGATCCTCTGTCAGGGTTAGTTGGCGACACTGACGGGAGATCCTGAGATCTCCGAAGTTCACCAACTGGTCGTGGAGCTTTCGGGCACGCATGTGCACGCCATGCCCAAAGTCTTGTTGGAGTGACTGGCCCTAAGGAAGGATCTCACAGAGTTTAAGATCCTCTGAAATCCCTCCATTTGTCCAGGGCCAGCTGTACCTTGTCCCTGCGGTGGATGGTGGCCTCCAAGAAATCCAGGAGCTCCGCCGCAGGGATGTCCGGAGAAGGGGCGGACAGTCTCTCCAAGCCCATGCTACATGAGATGGAGAAGCACAATGCACTCACGTTGGTGAGTGAGCTTGTTGCGTCTTATTTTTATTTTACCGACTCTCCCTGCGCCCCACCCCCAGGGGGCGCAGCTGGAGAGACCGGCGGATGGACCCTCGGGGACTGTCTGCACCGTGGATTTGGGGGGCACAGGCGGCCGCTTGTCGCTCGTCCCGGTCTGGGTCCCTCTTTCGAGGGCCAAGGCACGGTCTCAGGCCGTCCTCAGTCCTCAGAGGGAGGGATCCACCCTCTCGGTCCTTCCCCTCCCTCTGCGGCAGTCACTGGACTGGGCTCCGTCATCACCGCTGGAGCCCGGGTCACCTCAGGCGATGTTTCAATTCCCCCGACGGGGCCCTCGTCGCCACCAGAATTGGAAGCCTGAGGCGGTTGTTCTTTCAGGGCTCCTCCCGCCCTCGGTGACCTTGATTGAAACTGGCCTCTCGGTGGTGGGTTGGGGACCAGTTTCTTGGCCCCGCTGTACGTTGGGAGGGATCTACCTCGAGGGCACCACCTTTTGCCCTATCCGGTTCTGCCTCGGGATTTTTCTGCATCTCCCACTGCGGCAGCACAAGGGCCGGAACCCCTGTCGCCGCAGGAGAGGGAAGTCTGAGGCAGCTCTTTTTCTGGGGTGGTTCTCCCCGCCCCTCCGCC
>JAGXEW010000079.1:48864-64461 GCA_030684275.1 Acipenser oxyrinchus oxyrinchus | reverse complement strand
CTGGGGGAGATCGAGCGCTTTGAGTGGTCTTTCCGGGACTTTTGGGCGGTCAGGCACGGCAGGCGATCTTGCTTCCCCACGTGGCGTCAGTGGTGGGACGTGGGGAAAGCACAGATCAAGATCCTCTGTCAGGAGTACACGAGGGGCGCGAGCAGGCGGAGGGTCTCACGGATCGAGCGGCTGGAAAGGGAGCTGCTCGATCTGGAGAGCCGCCTGGCTCGCGGGGGCCCACTCGAGCAGAGTGCGTACGAAGAGAAGAAGAGCACCTTGTGGGACCTGCAGCTCCAGCCGTCCGGGGGGGGGCGTTTGTGCGCTCGCGGGTCCAGTTCCTCCGGGAGATGGATTGCGGCACACACTTCTACGCGTTGGAGAAAAAGAAGGGGGACCGAAAGAACATCACCTGCCTCCTGGCGGACGACGGCTCCCTTCTCACGGATCCGGAGAGCGTGAACGAGAGGGCCAGGGCCTTTTACTCTGCCCTCTTCTCTCCGGATCCCATTGACTCCGACTCGTGCAGGGTTCTGTGGACGGGCTTCCCACGGTCCGCGAGGGCATCCGGGACGAGTTTGAGGGCCAACTGACCCTGGCCGAGCTCTGACGCCCTCAGTCAGATGCCCTACAACACATCGCCGAGCATCGACGGGTTGACCGTGGAGTTCTTCAAAAATTTTTGGGACTTCCTGGGGCCCGCCTTTGAGCGGGTCCTGGCGGAAGCCTACGAGACTGGGGAGATGCCTATTTCAATGAGGCGGGCGGTCATCACACTGCTGCCCAAGAAGGGGGATTTTCGCTGCCTTAAGAACAGGCGCCCGGTCTCCCTGCTGTGCACGGACTACAAAATCGTGGCCAAGGCCGCCTTCCTGATGCTCAAGTCCGTGCTGAGTGCCTGTTGAAGGTCAACTGGTCCCTGACTGCGCCCCTCACGTTCAGGAGAGGAGTACTTCAGGGCTGCCCTCTGTCCAGACAACTGTACACGCTGTGCATCGAGCCCTTCCTCTGCCTCCTTCGCAGGAGGCTTACAGGGTTGGCGCTCGGCGCGTCGGACACAAGGCTGGTCCTGTCAGCTTACGCCTACGACTTGCTCCTGGTGGCCTCCGATCCGGTTGACCTAGAGAGGATGCGGAGCTGCCAGAGCGTCTACTCTGCTGCTTCCTCTGCCAGGATCAACTGGAACAAGTACTCCGGGTTGTTGGTAGGACTCCCTCCCTGTCACGCTCCAGCAAATCCAGTGGAGCGCGGACAGCTTCAAGTACCTGGGAGTCCACCTGAGCCCCGCGGAGACCTCGGTCGCAGCCAACTGGGTGGAGTTAGAGGACAAAGTTGCTGCTAGACTGAGGTCGTGGTCGGGTCTGTTGAAACTGCAATCCTTCAGGGGCAGGGCTCTGGTGATCAACCAGCTGGTGGCATCGATGCTTTGGCATAGACTCACCGTCCTGACGGACGACTTCTGGGCCCGAAAGCACTGGGTCTCTGCGGGGGTTCTGTGTCTCCCTCTGGCCAAGGGAGGGCAAGGGTTGGTGTGCATCAGGAGCCAGATGCACACCTTCCACCTCCAGACCCTGCAGAGATACCTGTACGCAGACCCGGCCCCGCAGTGGTGCATGCTGGAGTCCCTCCTCCTGCTGATCGAACCCAAGGAGCAGGCGGCCCCCCCCTCGGCTTCCCCTCGAGAACCACCTGAGCAGGATGTCGCAATTCTCCTCGACCCCCCTCTGATCCGCATCAAGGAGGACCCTGTACGCGATGACTCCCACTTCGCTCCACACCCTCCACATCCTCGCCCTCGTCTCCCGCCGAGACACCACTTGGCGGGAGCCCCTCCAACCCCCGGAGGGCGAGAGTCCCCAGTGGGAGGCCCTGTACTCCCGCTGGTCCCCAGAGGAGCTGGGGACTTGGGATGGAGGGTGCTGCACGGAGCTCTCGCGTCACGAGAGATCTTGCGTCACTTAACCGACTCGGACGCCGCATGCCCTTTCTACGGTCAGTCCGAGTCGGTAGTTCACAGGCTGCAGCCGTTCTTCATTCTACTTAAGAACATCCTGCTGCAGTTCTGGCTGCATTTTTCTCCCACCCTTTTTATTTTTGGGCACCCTGTTCGTGGCTCCACCAGGAAGAGGGACCTCCTCATGAATCTGCTCCTGGCTCTTGGTAAACTAGCCATTTACAAGACTAGGAAGCGTAAGATGACCGGGGAAGGTCTTTTTGACTGTGGGGCCATGTTCAGAGCCCTGGTCCGATCCAGGGTTAACCCTTTGCGGTCCATTGTCGGACTGGGTCCGACATTGCAATTATTCCCATCAGGTCCTTTGTCGGACCCTGTCCGACATCATCCAAAAAACGCAAAAAACGCAAAAAAGTCGGTTTTTCAACGGAAAAAGCCGAGAAAACCATTCAATGGCCGAGTGGGAACGAAAGGAGCCGAGACAAGCCGATAAAAAAAAAAAAAAAGGCGTATCTCATGAATAGTCATACTAGCCCCTGGCATCAGATGGGGCGGTCATATGGAAACAACCTGGGAGTTACAGTATCAGCGCACAGAGACTATCACAGACATTTGCAGAGCTTTTTTGAGATGTTATAGCAATAAAATAATGACTTGGATTGCATTATTGAGGAGTTTGGTGATAAAACGAGTCATCAGGAGATGATTGATCGGTATGTACGACTATTATTATTATTATTATTTATTTGTTAGCCTATGTGAAAGCGATAGCGAACGAAAGGGTGGGGCGGGGCTGGAGATGCCTAGTGAGTGCTTTGTTGATATGCAGGGCCATTTAAACCCGTTTGACTGTGGAAAAAAATACTTTTAAACAGCGCGTCTAAAATTAACTGCGCGTGTGAAAATTAATTAGACCTGGCGAACCTGACGCACAATTAATAAATGGACCGCAAAGGGTTAAGTTAGAGCACGCCCACGCGGAGTCCGCTGGCGACATGACATCTTTTGTCGACCAGTGGGCTCTAGGGGGCGTGCTCTGTACCACCTCCCCTTTTGATTTACAAATTTAATTTACAGCCCTTTTGATCCGGTTTTTCTGTTAAATTAGTTAAGGTACATCTTTTTTAACACCCTCAAGGGTGCTAACTAGAATTCTTTTCCAGCTGTCTTTTGAAAAAGAAATAAAACAGAGTCATTTTTTTTGTACAACCACCTCTTTTTCACATTTATTTTATTTGAAGTGTTTATTCAAGTTAAAAACTAATTTTATGAAAACGTGTCTATGGCCACTTTGTGTTTATTGTGAAGCCACAACAATGGTAAGGATTATTTAAAAAAAATGCATTGTCTACTTTGTTTTTAATTGAAATACACCCAAGATTTAACTACTGTATTGATTTCTTTGTTTTGTAGTTATTTCACAACAGTAAAGTAAGTCCTTTCTTACGTTTGGGATATTTTTCAATTTTAATACAGCGTTACATATAATGTATCTAAATTTAAATATCTAAATCTTGAACGAATATCTGAACATGAAAATTCCACTTTTTAAAACTCCACTTTTTAAAGAAGTATTCTCCAAAATAAATTCCACAGCATTAAATATTGTTAATAGCTCCCTTTTTATCAGGCATTGTTCCCTACTGTTTCAAGACTGCAACAGCAAAGCCACTGCTCAAGAAATCTACCTTAGATCACAATGTTCTTAATAACTACAGACCTATTTCAAATCTTCCATTTCTGTCGAAGTTTTAGAAAGAGTAGTTACCGAGCAACTTAACACATTTCTTGCAGTTCATAACATATATGAGAAATTTCAGTCTGGGTTTCGGCCTTATCATAGCACGAGACAGCACTTATTAGACTGGTTAATGATGTTATCCTCCGATACGGGCCTCGGATGTAAATATTTTGAGTGCCTGCCTTGCTAACATAAAAAAAAAAAAATCGATGCTTGAAAGCTTTTTAATGCTAAATTCAGATAAAACAGAAGTGATGAATCTGGAATCTCAAACAACAAAGCAATGTCTGATTTACTCCTTGGTGGCTTCTCTTATGAACTTGTAAATGAAATGAGAAATGTGGGTGTTATCGTCGACCCAAATATTTCTTTTGAGACACACACCACAAATATTACTAAAATGTATTTTTATGATCTAAGAAATATTGCCAAATTGAGAAGTATTCTTCAGATACTGAGAGATTGATGCATGCTTTTGTATCTTCTAGAATTAATTATTGTAATGCCCTATTCTCTGGTACTCATAGCAATCTTATATCTCGACTGCAACTTCTACAAAATGCTGCAGCTAGAATTTTAACCGGGACTCAGAGATGAGATCACATGCTAGTCATGCGGTAGCATCTCTGCGTCTGACTTCCAGGATCAGATTCATTAAGGTGTTGCTTTGAACTTGTAAGCCATTAAATTTCCTTCCACTATTTATCCTTTAATACCATATATTCCTAGATGCCCACTCAGATCACGGGGTGTCCAGGTTGTTTGCTGCCCCTCAAATTGAGCAGAAGCAACAGAGCACAGGTGGTAGGGTGTTTAGTCCTAGGTGCTCTCTGAGCTTAGCTCAGCTAAGGGAAGCATCAAGTGTCACTACATTTCGCAATCTGTCCAAGTTGGTACTGTTTGTTAGAGATGCTGAAATAGTCAAAGCTTCCTTCGAATTCCTCAGGAAGCTAATGACGCTTCTTTGAAAATAGCTACCTATATGTCATGGAAGATTTGAAAGTTGGGCAGTAACGCTTTGGTTCATCTCTTCGGCAGCAAGTCATGCTGCTACAATATATACTATAGTAGTCATATCTTTTGTTGGTGATTTTAATACGTGCATCGCTACTGTACTCGCAATTTAAGATGAAGCCTATTTTTGAGAAGCAAAACATGGTTAAAAAAGGGTGACTCATATTCAAAGTAATACGGTATACAGCTTTTCAACTTGGCTTTCACTGATGCAATCACTAGTTTTATGTGAATCTGTGCCATCAAATGAGCTAACATGTTGGGTAACAAGAATATCTACGGAACATTCAACAGGCACATTTTTTGTACAACGCACCTCTTTTTCACGTTTATTTTATTTGAAGTGTTTATTCAAGTTAAAAACTAATTTTATGAAAACGTGTCTATGGCCACTTTGTGTTTATTGTGAAGCCACAACAATGGCAGGGATTATTTAAAAACATGCATTGTCTACTTTGTTTTTAATTGAAATACACCCAAGATTTAACTACTGTATTGATTTCTTTGTTTTGTAGTTAATTCACAACAGTAAAGTAAGTCCTTTCTTACTTTTTGGGATATTTTCCATTTTAATACAGTGTTACATACAATGTATCTAAATCTAAATATCTAAATCTTGAACGAATATCCGAACATGAAAATTCCATGTTTGTCCTAACACTAAAAGAAATTGCAAAATATAAAATAGAAAATCTTTTTTTATTATTATTATTATTTAGCAAACTCCAAAAGATAAGTAGTGACCAGGGGTGGACTGGCCCAGGATGCTTAGGATGCTATTTGCATCCTGGCCTGTGTTTTTTTTTTTTTTTGTGGCGGGAAATAACGTGCATTGCATTGCAGACTGAATAGTGTAATGAGAGTGCAAAAAATAAAAATTCTGGCGATCCAACAACCCTTCGTAAAGTTAGATAGGAGTTTGATTTTGAGAGCAGACGGGCAGAGACCTCAACGGTGTTTTTGGGTCTCAGGTAGTGGTGTTTTTTCATGGTCTTCTTGTTACAAGGAGCCTGAAAGTCGGGACTGAGCAGAACATTCTCTTGTTCAGTATTTATGTACTTATTACTTTTTTCCCCCACAGTAACTGGAATTAATAAAATACATCTCGGAAAATATATATCGGGCCATATTCATGAAGCCTTTTCCGCCACCATGTGTTTACTGTACTTTTTATGAAAAAAGCGAAACAACCAACTCGTATGTTTAAAAAAAAAAAAGTGGCCTAGAGCTAGAGGTAACCGTTTTATGAATATGGCCCATCAGATCATAATGTTTTTATTTTTAAAATATTTTACTTATTTTAGCAAATTGTTTTGGTTTTGCAGTTGGTTGTTTTGGATGACGGTGGTATTGAAAATCCAACATTTCATGCTGACTAATTAAGTCTGTAGGATCATTTTAATACAGCCTGTGAAACACACCCAAAACAAACCCCTTCCCCTTGCTCTTCCCTACAACTGAGCGAGAGCAGGATAGTATACATTGAACTCTTAATAATATTGATACGTGGAAAATGTATTATTATTATTATTACAAAAATGCCCTGAAAGGCGTTTTTTGTATTGTTTGTTAAGATTGCTTAATCAGTTTGCACGCGCCATTGGTAACGCTTTCTTGCTTTTTTGTTAAATACTCGAGATCTGTAACAATTTAAGCGGGTCAGGCTGCCTTTTTAACAAGTGTTTTTTGATATAAGAACAGAAAGAAACACTTTAGCTTTATTTGATAGCAATTAAATAGTGTTTTAGTTTGTGTATTAATTCCACATATAGCATTGATTGATGATGTACACACATTACCACCTTGTGGTTGAACGCGTCGGTAAGACTGTATACAAGATTTGAGGCTAAATAATAATAATAATAATAATAATAATAATAATAATAATAATAATAAGTGGTTAAAGAAAATGGCTTGTAACCAGGAGGGCCCCTGTTCAAATACCAGCTCAGCCACTGACTCACTGTGTGTGACCCTGAGCAAGTCACTTATTATTTTATTATTGTTATTTATTTCTTAGCAGATGCCCATATCCAGGGCGACATACAATTGTTACAAGATATCACATTCTTTTTACATACAATTACCCATTTATACATTTGGGTTTTTACTGGAGCAATCTAGGTAAAGTACCTTGCTCAAGGGTACAGAGCAGTGTCCCCAACCTGGGATTGAACCCACGACCCTCCGGTCAAGAGTCCAGAGCCTTAACCACTACTCCACACACTGCTGTAACCTCCTTGTGCTCCTTCTTTTGGGTGAGATGTTGTTGTACGTGACTCTACAGCTGATGCATAGTTCACACACCCTAGTCTCTGTAAGTTGCCTTGGATGATGATATAATAGCCCTTAATTTTATACAAAATCTCTTTATTCTACAGGTGCTTATGATAAGTGCTAGAATTGGTTTCCTTAGGTATCAAATGAAGTACTGACTGGTAATCATTGTATAATCTTGGCACTCGCATGTAATGTAAATGCCAGTAGGCTGTTATACAAAATGTTCCCATCTTTTTATGTGTGTATTTAGAGAAATACTGAGTTCAAATTATTATTTATACACTTTTTTAAAAGGACAGATTTATGTTTAGTTTTTTTGGCTTGATTTCAGTATTTGCGCTCTGTGATTTTGCATTTACGGTTTTGCACTTCTGCTGGAAAAAATGTCTAAAGAAAAGGAGATTTTGAATCTTGGAAAAAAGAGGGCATCTGGATGGGAGATATTTAGAGAAGTAAAAAGGAAACAACTGATGAAAATCAGGAGAAGACAGTACACAGAGGAAGCTTTTGTTTTGTAAACCTAGTCAGTCTTCAACAGAAGAGCCAATATGTGTATGTACGGATTTGTCATCTCCCTCACTTTCTGCTCTAAATGAAATAGGTCAATGCTGCCTGCATGTAGATAGTAACCCTGCCTGCAATAGTGATCGACGCAGTTTTAGTGGTTCCATTGTTTCAGTGAAAAGTGTTTATGTAAAAATAGTTGCCATTCAAGAACTGTTGCTGTGTATTTGGTAGCTAGAAATGAGAAAAATACTGAATGTAAAATTAATAAAGAACTGGCAGAGCTACATCATCATCAAGTAAAAGAAAGACGACTTTTTCTGAGCAGAATCATTGAAGCAGTTCTGTACATTGGAAGACAAGATATACGGTACAGAGCCCATTGGATAGAAGAAGCTTAAACACTTGAAAATTCAGAAACAAATCATGGTAATTTTTTGGAACTGCTTCTGTCATGGTCAAAATTTGATCCATTGTTAGATAATCATTTAAGGATGAGCATTGCCGGCAAAAAAAACCCCGCAAGAAATCCATGCATGGAAAAGGTGGAGGACGAGGTTCACTTGTGACATTCCTGTACAGGACAACATACTGAGTATTATCTGTCTGATTATTCAGGAGTCAATAGTTGAAGAAATAAAAGAAGCAGATTACTGCAGCCTAATGGTAGATTCATCACAAGGAGTAACTGAAAAGGGATTGTAACCAGGAGGTCCCCGGTTCAAATCCCACCTCAGCCACTGACTCATTGTGTGACCCTGAGCAAGTCACTTAACCTCCTTGTGCTCCATCT
Source organism: Acipenser oxyrinchus oxyrinchus (assembly GCA_030684275.1). Classification (NCBI taxonomy): domain Eukaryota; kingdom Metazoa; phylum Chordata; class Actinopteri; order Acipenseriformes; family Acipenseridae; genus Acipenser; species Acipenser oxyrinchus. The sequence continues at coordinate 56,187 of JAGXEW010000079.1, read as the reverse complement.
TTCGGGTGAGACGTAATTGTAACTGACTCTGCAGCTGATGCGTAGTTCACACACCCTAGCCTCTAAGTCGCCTTGGATAAAGGCGTCTGCTAAATAAACAAATAATAATAATAGTGTGCAAGGTATCTAAAGGAGAGTTCTGTGAAGGAATGATTACTTAGCGTTTTGCCTATTACTGCTTCAAGTCTCAGGACTTGTATAACTTAATAAAAGCAGAATTAGAAAAACTCTGACAATCAGTTAAAATTGTCAGCCATGCCTATGATGAATGCGCCTACTATGAGTTGAGCAAAACTGGACTTCAAAAACTAATGAAGAAAGAGGCACCCAATTCAATTCTCTCACTGCTGTAGTCATGTACTGAACCTGACTTTAACCCAGGCTGCTACTGCCTCTACAAGTGCTGCAAGTCTGTTTGGGTTACTTGAAAGTTTAGCAACATTCTCTTCAGACTCTTACAAAAGAATGAATTTGTGGAAGAAAGCATTGAAGGAATCTGGTGCTGTTGGGAGTGAGAGTCTTCTTCGATTACAGAAGATAGGCAAAACTAGATGGTGGGCACGAGAAGTTGCCCTTGTGTATGTTTTTGATGGCTTTGCTACCTCTGCTTTGAAAGAAAACGGTTCAGAATCCTCAAAAGGCACTGATGGTAATAAAAAATGGAACTGAGCAATTTGATGCCAAATCAAGAGCTGAAGCAAATTTCTTGATTAACAGTTTGATTAAATTTGATGTGAAACTCTTCTCACAGAGTGTCAGCTCCAGCCACATTCCCACATGTTTTGACAGGGAGAAATTTAATCCCTCCCTGCCAACATAATATTCCCCACACAAACACACACATGTGCACGGGCAGGGCTTTCACCCTGCCACACATGTATCATTATTTTGATAAGAGCCTGAAGCGTAGAGAAGATTTAAAGAAGTTCCAGGACTTCTGTAATGCTGCCCAGGAGAAAGTCCAGAAACATTCCTCACCCACTGGCTTTCTCTGGGGAAAGGACAGAACCATCTCATGGCCAATGACCAGCACTCCTTTCCTACTGAGTGTGAGTGACAAGCACAAGTCCAAGACTATACTACTGGACAAGCTGAAAGACCCAATGATGAGAATGTATGCCTGTGGCAGGGTGAAAGCTCAAATTGTATATTTCTGTGGGAATATAGGGTTGGCAGGGAGGGGGTTAAAATTATTTTTGCCAGAAAACATGTGAGAATGTGGCTGGAGCCCTAATTGAATGATTGATGATTAATTAGGCTCCAGCCACATGGTATATATAGGGAAGAAATACTTTGTTAGGGGTTGGTGTTTGAGAGTGCTGGTGAGTTGTGTCTGTACTGTGTTATGGAGTCAGTGAAGGCGAATGCCCCGCCTGACAGCCAAATTGTTTTTGCTTAACCTTTTATTTTGACCCTTGTTAATAAACATGCGCACCAGCCCATTCCTGCCGATAACATCTGGGGCCTGACGTTATCCCGTTACAATGCCTTTTTCCATCCTAACACTACCCCAGTTTAACTTGGTGTTTCAAAACAAGGGGCCTGTGTTGTACAAGCTACAGATTGTGTAGCTGAACTTCTGCATGACATACTTGATTCATTCAACCTGAGGTTCTGAGAGAGGTGGGGCAACTAACAAATAGCTGCAGAGAGCTAGCCTTGGGAACTGAAGAAATAGCAATGCAGTGCTTTGCAGTGATGCTTTGCAAATGTAAACATTGCTTGCAGGAGGAAGAAGCCAATTCTGGAAGCCATTACACTGTGCTGCTCCATTGAGTAAATCCTACTATTTTATATATATATATATATATATACCTGTGTATATATAGATAGTGTAGTATCTCTGTTCCATTAGTGACTTTGCAGTCCATAGTTTGTAGCATGCACAGACAGACCTGCCAGGGAAGGTGAAAGGTGGGCGTGCGTAGGAAGAAGACATTACTTAAGTGAATGTATCGGAGCATAGAGGATGAATACAAGTTAGCTGCTGAACAACAACTGTGTGTTTCTATGCAACCCTAGTCCCCTCTATCCTACAGTATACTACGTACATTAATTGTTTTAAAATTTCAAATCAAATGACAATTCAGGCCAGAAAAAGAAAAATGAATTTTTCTGGAAGGGAGATGGAGCTCATAGTGGAGCTCATAGTGGAGGAGATGGAGAAACAAAAACACATCCTCATTAACCACTTCAATGCTGGTGAGACACACATTACAAAAAACAGTGCCTGGGTAAAAATACTCAAAAGGGTGAACGCAGTGACAACTTGCCAATCAATCAAGCCCAGCCACATGGTTTAAAAGGAGGAGCCAGATCCTGTGTTCGGTTAGTTTAGGGAAAGGATTGGACTGGCAGCAGCAGGTTGTGCTCCCTCCCGCTACACTGAGAGCTCTGCTTAGGTGTGGGGGTTTGGTTTGTATTTCTTTTGTTTAAATATTTTGTTTATTTGTGTTATTTAATAAGAAGTGTGCAGCCACATTGAGCTACAGTCTTCTATCTCTGTGTTGGCTATTCCTGCCCTGGCCAGCCTTGACCGCAATGCTGCCCTACCACAGCAATGTTAAATTGAATTAAGAAATATGAACCTACGTACACTGCTCTGTATGAATTACAAAAACAACAACAACAACAACAACAACAACAACGTGGACAAGCTCCACACCCCACAAAGAGATGGGCACAGGTAGCTGCAGAGCATGCAGCTCCCACAGGGTCAGGTCACCCTCTCAAAATCGAGGCCTTTGTACAGGAAGGCAGTTTTCTTCCTGAAATCAGAGGCCGTGAACACTGCTGTTGAGAGGGGTCTTACAATAGTGGGGATGTTTGTAAAACTAGTATTTTCGTTTTCGAAATCTCGACTCGATAGTGGTATTTGTTACTCTGCTTAAAAAAAATAAAGTTTCAGCGAAGATTCTTTTCAACCAAGATAATTCTTTCAACTAATTCAAACCTTGCAAAAACCTACCTGCTTCCAAAATGAAGAAGTCTCTGACTTTCGCTTTCCTATCTGACTCTGATTAGTCCCTGCCTCCGACTCCTCCACTGGCCTCCCGTCCTTCCTCTTCCCGATCCCTGGCTGCACCAGCCCAACCAGCCGATCCTGCTTACACCCAGCCCGCAGCTCAGAAAGCAGTTCCGCCAGGCAGCCCCAGCCGCAGCTTCACGACAAAGACTGAACGACTCCTAAGCTGCTCAAAGTCCTCTTCGAGAAGACTATCCCCAACCCCATCAGTGGAGATCGCCTGGCTCTGTTTCTTACTTATCTAAAGGTTCATCAGCCGAGCCGATATTCACCGCGATATTCTCTGTTCTGCTTATCCTCACAGACTACAGGAGCTCAATAAGTATCTCTTCATTGCACCAAGTTCTATGAATACCACCGTGCATTCTCAGCCAAAGCTGCTGCCACTCTTTCTGCCGATAACCAAATTGTGGACTGGTCCCGCGCTGACCCAGATCTTTTCACCCGTATTTTCAGTGGTATCCATGCCAACGCCTGCAGCGTGTGTGCCTCTACCGCGCACCCCACCTACTTATGCCCTAAGGCAGCAGCCGGTATTTTTAAACTCAGGTCTCTCTCCTTACCTTCTCTTCTAGGCTCAAGTCAACCCTCCCTCCTTCCCTCCATGCTTCAGCTCTGCCCGCCAGATCTCAAGTTAAAGACATCTACGGCCGCCCCATCAAGTTTTCCGGTGGCAGACAAATCTGGAACAACTCTTCCTCCTGCTTCATCCAGTCCTGTAAGAACCTGCATATCTGCAGTTTCTGCAACGACGCCCATTCCCAGTCCATCTGTCCTCTTTTAGCTAAATTACAGTGAAAGCTGCTTCTAGCTGCCACCCCTGTCAACGTTCCTGCTCTCGCTAACGCTTCAAGCTCATCCTGACAAGCCCTTCCTCTCTTATTTAATCAACGGTCTTTCAAATGGTTTCTACACAGGCATTTCTCAAGTTCATTTTGCCTCTCTTGTCTGCCAAAACCTTCACTTTGCCATCGCAGAGCCATAACTCATCAGCTCCCATATCCAGGCCGAAGTCGACAAAGGCTTTATGGTCGGCCCCTTCGCAGCACCCCCTTCACTACTTACTGCATCAATCTCATAGGCATAGCCACCCGCAAGTATTCTGGCAAGAAGCGCCTTATTATCGACCTCTCCGTTCCTCGGGGTAGTAACACTAGCAGCATTAACTCCCTCATTTCAAGCGAGGAGTTCTCTCTTCACTACATAAAGTTGTCTGATGCTATTAAGTCCATCAAAGTCGCAGGTCGCGGCGCCTGGCTTCCCAAAGCTGACATCTTCGATGCATTCAAGGTTATGCCTATGCACCCTTCTCTGCCACCTTTTCAGAGTCTGCTGGGCAGACAAGGAATATTTCGCCACCCAGCTCACCTTTGGCTGTCACAGTAACCTGAAAATATTTGACTCCCTGTCAGAAGCCCTCTGCTGGATTCTGCTCAATACTTTTTTCTGTTCCTTTCCTCCTCCTCCTCCATCTGATGGATGACTTCCTGCTCATTTCCCCCCCTCCAGATCCCCCAGCCCAAGCAATTACGCAGCTCAAGACCCTCTTCTCCTCAGTTGGCGTCTCCTCTTGGAAGAGAAGACCATCGGCCCCGTCAACTCTCTGGATTTCCTCAACATTACTCTCGATACCATGACATTCAAAGCCAGCCTGCCTCCTGTCAAACTCCAACGCATCCTCTCTCTAATCAACAGCTTTCAGATCTCTTCTTCTATCAAGAAACGAAACCTCCTGTCTCTCCTCGGCCATTTAAAATTTTGCCATACGCATCATCCCTCAAGGCAGAACATTAATTTCTCCTAGCTCTCTCATCTACTGCTAAGCACCTGAACTCTCACATTAAGATCTCACCCGATGCCTAAAAGATAAAAGATGTGGGTCAATCTCCATACTTACTGGAATGGTCTCTCTTTATTCTATAATGACTTCATTTCAGCCCTGCATGATCTCGCCCTGTTCACTGACACCTCATCCATCGGATTCAGCGAATTCCTGGCATCAGAATCGTTCTCCAGCACCTGGCCCCCAAAATTCAGCTTCTTCCCCCTCAAGAAAAATGCACCACTTCTGGAAATCTGTCCAATCGTGGCAGCGGCTGTCCTCTGGGGTCACCAGTGGTCAAGGAAATCAATCCTTTTCTTCAGCAATAACAAACCCACGGTGCATATCATTAACAAAGGACATCCCTCATCCCCTCTCATTATGCGTCTGTTTCATCTTCTCATATGGTCTTCTGTCTCTTAACTTCTTAATCCAAGCCCGCCACCTTCCTGGTATCTACAAGAATGCTGCTGATGCTCTTTCTCGACTGCAGGTATCCAAGTTCCATCAGCTGGTGCCGTCTGCTTCCCCCAACCCCCAGTTCCACCAGATGCTGTTTGACTGAATCCTACTCACGAACCTCCTTCAATCTGCTCAGCATTACATGTCTGCAGCCCTCACCCCTTCTTCAAGAGCTTCCTATTCTACAGCAATTTCATTGGCAGCTTTTTCAACTTTCTGCGCCCAGCATCAGATTCATCCTATCCTATGACATGACAACCATGACTACAACAGTAGCCTGCACTAATCGGTTATTGGGCAAATTAACCAAAAACATTGAATGGGCACGAATGCAATTCAAGCCCACTAAATCAAGGAGCATCTCTATAGTTAAAGGTAAAGTAGTAGATAAAACGTTCTTCATTAATGGTGAGGCAATACCAACAGTGTCCGAGAAGCCAGTGAAGAGCCTTGGGAGATGGTACGACAGGGATCTAAAGGACACAGTTCGTGTGGGAGAAGTTAGACAACAAGCTGTGGAAGGGTTGAAGAGCATAGACAGCAGCGCTTTACCAGGCAAACTAAAACTCTGGTGCTTTGGTCTACTGCCAAGGTTGCCGTGGCCACTGACTGTGTACGAGGTTTCTTTGACAACAGTAGAGAAGCTGGAAGCTTTAATCAGTTCACACATAAGGAAATGGTTGGGAGTTCCACACTGCCTCAGCAGAGTGGGACTTTATGGTAAAGGAATACTGCAGCTACCTGTCTCCGCTCTAACCGAGGAGTTTAAGTGCGCCAAGGTCCGACTGGAAATGACATTAGTAGAGTCACGCGACAAATGCGTAAGGGAGGCAGCACCTGTGTTGAAAACTGGAAGTGGGCGGCAAAGAAAGCTGTGGAGGATGCAAAGGCTGCCCTTCAAATTGGTGATATCATGGGGCAAGTTCAGCATGGAAGAGGGGGTCTTGGTCTCATTTCAGCTCCTCCTACATGGCACAAGGCAGCCCCAGCTCAACGGAAGAAGCTGGTAGTCAACGAGGTGCAAAAGCAGGAGGAGAGGATGAGGTGTATAAAGGCCATTTCCCAGGCCAAGCAGGGAGAATGGATGAGATGGGAGAGTGTGGAACAACGCAAGATTGGCTGGCAAGACCTATGGTCAATGGAACAGAGCAGGATCAGTTTCCTTATAAGGTCAACATATGATGTTCTCCCATCACCACAGAGCCTAAATCTCTGGGTAGGAGAGGATCCCTCATGTCCTTTGTGTTCATCACCTGCAACATTAAGGCACATTTTGACAGGATGTAAGGTGGCTGTTAGCCAAGGACGGTTTACTTGGCACCATGACCAGGTGCTGCGATGTTTGGCCTTAGCATTGGAAGACAAGCGTAACATGACCAATAAGTTGCCACCTGTTCCATCAAAACAATACACACAAAAGACAACATTCCTCTGCCCAGGAGAGCAACCACCAAGAAAAGGTGTTAAAACCAATCCTTGTCCAGGACAACTGGAAGCTGCTAGAGGCTGGAAAATGCTGGCAACGGCTTATTTTTCCACCTGAGATTGCCACCACTAACCTTCGACCAGACATTGTCTTGTGGTCTGGATCAGCACGCCTTGTTCATCTGGTAGAGTTAACAGTGCCATGGGAGGATGCTGTAGATGAGGCGTATGAGAGGAAGAAACTGCGGTATGCTCAACTAACCACTGAAGCGGAACAGAGAGGATGGAGAGTCCGGGTTTACCCAGTGGAGGTGGGTTGTCGAGGATTTGTGGCACACTCTACAACCCGGTTTCTCAGAGACGTCGGATTCAGTGGCCAAGAGTTGCGTCGCACAGTGAAGAACTTATCTGAAGCAGCAGAGAGGAGCAGCAACTGGCTGTGGTTAAGACGGAAAGATTCTGGCTGGGGATCTCAATAGAAAGAAAGAAACGCTGATGTATGGGTAAGTAAGCTGGGCTGAGTTGAGTGGGGGACGGAGGGGGGTGATGCTGGGACGCCAGAATCACCGTCGAGCCCTCTTGAGGTGTC
>JAGXEW010000079.1:22924-48364 GCA_030684275.1 Acipenser oxyrinchus oxyrinchus | reverse complement strand
CTGTGGCAAAGTGCCCCCTGTGTATGTTATATGTTACGTGTTGTGTGTAAGTGTTGGTGTATAGGCATTGGTACACGGGATATAAGCGGGTCTGTGTTTCACGTGTGTTTAAATTGTATATTTGTATTTAGGCACGAGGATGGCACATCACATCACGTGCAAGTAAAAAGTAATAATATGTGAGCACGGGAATTGCACTTTAATTAATTCACGTGCAGTTGTACCGAGATTCCAATTGAATGATTGACTAGCAATCGAAGTCTCGTACAACTGCATAAAAGCTGCATGTTTTCACTCACTCGGGGTTGTGTGTTCGGTGAGTGGAGAACGGTGTGGAGAAGGAGGTAAAATAAAATATAAGAAGAATAATAATAATAACTATTTCACTCACCGTGTTTGTTTGTCAGTCCGTTTTTGTTTATCTATTTATTTTGGCGTAAGTGCCGTGTCCTGTTTTTTGTGTGTTTTGTTACAACCGTTTATTTTCTGTCTGTTTGTTTATTAAACGCTGAGCGAAAGCATTCGCTCAGCTTCACCAAACTCCTCTCTGTCGTTTTGTTCCTGCTTCTGCCGTGACGTCACCGCCCAGTCATCCTTTCACACATCCAAATAGTTGTTATAACTTAGTTTAATAATGAATGTATTCTTGTAACGAGACAGTATAAGATTAAAATACTGTGACTGTTCACCTGCTCCCAGGAAGATGGAACAAGCTTACAGTCTGATATTTGTCAACATATACTAAATATTTGCATAAGAATGTTAAAATATAACCTAGCCCCAAACTAACATCCTCTTATTTTTGAGACAAAAGTATCATTTGAAAAGGCCGCATTTATCGGGAAGTCTTGTTTGTAACATTTTGTGTTTTTTATTGCATTATAAACATCCTCTATAATTCTGAAAACTTATAAATGTAGCATCTGTAGCAGTGTTTCTGGAAATGGTTTGTGAGGTGCAAGATGATCTAAAGCATGAAAGCGTGTTGAGCTAATTCTGAAGTTGCCTGTTGTTGTGCTGTCTTTGTCATCTCGTTCCCAGATAACTTGGGTGGGAATCTTTCATTCTTTCTTACATTAATCAGGGCTGAGTCCTGCCCCTGTGAATAATGTTTATACAGTGGGCATTATAATCAAAATGTGTTTTTGTTGTAAATACAAATGTTGTATAAACAAAGTATGTGCTAGATATGGCAGGGCGGGGAGGTAAGACTTCCCTCTGTGTCTAATTGAAATGTAATGTGTAGCAGGTAGCCAGGTGGTGATTGACTGATTGATTATGAATTAGCCCTGGCATGGAGGGGAAACGGTTTCATGTACACAAACATAGGAATTATTGAAAATGTCATGGCAGACTTATTTAGCTGTGGCAGCACACCGGTTGGAAAATTCTGCTTAAGTATATTAAAAGTGTTAAAATGTAATATACTTTAAAGTACCGTACATGTCTCATATGCTTTGTAAATGTACGTTAAGTACACTGTTCATATACTGCTTTTTCACAAGGGTTTATGTAATTGGTAGCCACCTTAGTCTTTCTAAGTGCATCCATGAGGTGCACAGCACAGTATTATGGGAGGAGAAATGGCCGTGACCTGAATCAATAAGTTGTTAAGACTTTTAAAATTGAATTCTCTGGTAATAGTGTTTGTTTACTACAGTTTCAAGTTTATTGGAAACTCAGGTGAAAGTGGAACTCTCTAGTAATGGTGGTATTGGCAACGTTGTTCAGCTGATAACACACATGGGGACTAGCCTTTGTGTTGTTGCTACGGTAACAGTTCTGATTATATATTAAATGTAGCATCTGCCAGAGAGCTTTGGCCCAGCCGGGAGTTTGAACACACGCCCCTGAAACCATTAAAAGCTTGACAGATAATAACTAATGTGCACAATTTGTCCACTACTGTCTGTTTACTGTAGTTCTGCCATCCAAATAGTTGTTATAACTTAGTTTAATAATGAATATATTCTTGTAACGAGACAGTATAAGATTAAAATACTGTGACTGTTCACCTGCTCGCAGAAAGATGGAACAAGCTTACAGTTTGATATTTGTCAGCATATACTTAATATTTGCATAAGAATGTTAAAATATAACCTAGCCCCAAACTAACTTCCTCTTATTTTTGAGACAAAAGTATCATTTGAACAGGCCGCATTTATCGGGAAGTCTTGTTTGTAACATTATGTGGTTTTTATTGCATTATAAACATCCTCTATAATTCTGAAAACTGCAGTGTTTCTGGAAATGGTTTGTGAGGTGCAAGATGATCTAAAGCATGACACCCTAGAGATATAAATAGCAGCTTGTTAAACTAATTCTGAAGTTGCCTGTTGAGGTGCTGTCTTTGTCATCTCGCTTCCGGATAACGGAATCTTTCATTCTTTCTTACATTAATCAGGGCTGGGTCCTGCCCCTGTGAATGATGTTTATACGGTGGGCCTGGAGGGGAATGGGAAGAATCCTCACTTGTAACCAGGGTGAGCTACGGGTTATCATTGTGTGTAGACTGGGATACCTTCAACTTTAGGTTAGGGATTCATTTAGAGGATTTTAATCCCACCAAAGTTTGTTTAGTTTGTGTTAGGGAGAAGTCTCCTGAGCGGGACCTCTTTTTAGTGGGAGCAACGCCGGCCTGAGCTTGGCACCCTTTTATTTCCTAGTTGTTTTGTACAGTGTTTTGTTTGGCTTTTTGTATTATGTACACCTGTGTATATCCCATTGCTGGTACCCTACTGACAGGCATCTACCAATGCAACCCACTGTAAATATCGTAATAAAACCTGGATACCTGAGCAGCGTTTCAACATCAAAACCCTCTGTGTCTCTCTCGTCTCTCAGCGGATACCCACACCTTAACAGAATACCCCTGTTACACTGTAATTGCTGTCTGTTCTAATAAACATGACTAAATTGAATTAGTTGTCTCTGAGACCTTTCCAGCATTATGAATGAATAATTGAAAGTGAAACTATTAAGTGTAGTGGTATACATAGGAATCATTAATTGAAATAAACCCATTTAGGCAACATTCTTAAAATGTACAAATGAGAGCAATGGAAAGTGCTGCTGCTATCAAAGCATGTTCTGTGCTGTGGGTCACACTTATGGTCTAACAGCACTCAGTCAGACCCTGGAAATCTACTTTTCCTAAAGAACAAAACCAGCAAGCTCTTCAGCAAAGCTTAAGGGGCCCGTGTGGTGTTATTTTACCGCACCCGCTCAAATGTGCTACATCGTGTACTGCTCTTGCGCAAATGATTTTATCTCAGAAAACAAAAACGACCATCTGAAAAGGGTATGATATATTGAGTTTGACCCTTACATTTCTTTTTAATATTTTTTTCACAATTCAGCTAATTTATGTGACTTTAACTGATGAGCAACAAATTGGGTTATTGTAATGACCTCAAGAGAGCTGGGGTCTCCTTTAAGATCTTTGGAGGACCTGTGTGATGGACAGGCAACTGGACCGTTGATTGGATGAGAGGTGGAGGCTACCGAGAAGTCTCCTCCAAACGGATTCTCAGGAGCGACAGGGGGTGGGGCAGTATAAAAGGGCTGCGGGCTGGATACGAGGGGAGAAAGAGATGATAGGTGAACTGATGACAGTGACCGATTGACACAGAGCTAGAACTAATCAACATACACCATTACTACTATCGTCCATGATGCCAGCAGTTTACCATTGTGGTGTGATTCTCCCCTGGGACCTTACTGAGGGAAGTGAGGAAGAAAGGGAGAAGACGGACTGCTACTTTGGGCTCAGTGACAGAAAATAGAGAAGGGAGGCCAGACAGAAGTCCGAGAGACGAGTGCTGAGGAGCTGCCGCTTCAGTTTGTGTGTGTGTTTTGATCCTTTTCCTCCCCATCCTTCTGCCTACACTGTGCTCTTCCCCTCTTGTTATTCTAAATAAACACGGGCTGTCACCCTGATTCTATAAGGGCATACCCAAAAAAGTTACAATATATATGATTTTGTGGGTGAATTACAGTTTGTCTTGTTTGTAGTGATTTGTGCAGTAGTCAGTCACAGCATTGACAGCATACCATTTTCTGGCGTTAAATGTGTACGCGTACAACATTCTGACGATGTACCACTTTCTGGCTCTACACTGTTGGTACTGTTGCTTGCGCTAATAAGATGTAAGAAATTGATTTTAAAAACCTTGGTTGTCACTCCTTTAATGGCGAACCATTGATATTGTTGCTAGTGCTAATAAGAGGTAAGAAAATGGTTATTCAAGTGGGCCAGTGAAAATGTTGCTAGTACTAAGAAGCGACTGTATTTAATGGTTTGTTTAAAATGTACAGTACAATACAAAAGAGTCAGGACCGTTTGCGTTGTAGTTTGTTGTAGCAAGAATACACAGAGCACAATAGACAATAAAACCTTCTTGCAGAAACCAAAAAGCCATATGCATGTCGAAGTGACATCCAACATAAGCAATCAGTACAAGAATGGGGTTCTTTTAAGACAGGATTTAAAAATATTAACAGATTCAGTCTAATAGTTATAGGGAAGTTGTGTGGCAGAGCGGATCTCTGCCTGGAAGCAATGTGTTGTGGATTGGCAGGGACAGAGTTAAATTCTGTCCCTGCCAGATAAATATGTAAAGATTTCACTTATTTAAAAAGGTTGTAGCCCCTTTGATATAGACCTAGACACAATATTTGAAGTTTTTAAGAACTTTCTTGCCAATTTTATTAATTGCGGAAATAAAAGAAAATCAAAACAAAACAAAAACCTGACTCACACATGAAGTACTAACTAAACACACACACACACACACACACACACACACACACACAAAGCGCTACTTTTTGTTTAAACCACACAGTTCTCTTCACCGTGACAGCCTCTCACAAACATTTATCTCTGTTTTAAATACCTGCCTGCTACAGACATCAATTAATTTAACAAAAATAATTACACCTGTGGCCACACCCACACACATTTATTTGGCAGGGACAGGGTTAAATTCTTACCAAAAATAATCATTTAGAAATCATCTCTAGTTTGTGTAGTTTTTATACTTGCTGTCTGTCCCGTCTCTGTTCCTTTCTGAATGACTAGGGGTCGCTCAGTGGACCCTAATAGGCTACTGTAGTTTCACTGTCAGTCTTTTCATCCTGTTTTGACAAATCTCGTTGACTGAAGCAGTGCTAGAATTCCTGTGCACTTTCATTTGCCAGCTACAGCGCCTACCATTCAAAGCACCTACTTTGAAATTAGTGGGTTAAGGTGTAGGTAAGCTTTTGCTATAAGTGTGTAGTGACTAGTTTGATATTAAAATGGGGCAAGAGGAAAACACTTAATGAATATTGTTCACAATACACTGACCGACGGCAGTCTCATGCAGCAGGACGAAGCGGGCCCGTCTGCCTTGCCTTCAATTGACTCTGAGTCCATCTGTGCTGAAGCAGGAGAGGGGCAGCCCTCAGACTCCGAATAATAACTGCAAGTTAGTTCTGTTCAACTGTCTCTAGTTTTGTTCTGTGCATATTATTTTTACCTGTAAATTTGTGCTATAAAAGTGTAATACACTTTTATAGCTGTGGTTTCTGCGGTTTATGTAAGAACATTTTTAAATGTGTGTAGGATCTTTATCTATACGTATAGCTCCATTGTGACCAAACCTTATTTCAATTAGAATGTTGGTAACCATGGTTTTGTTGCATGTTAAATATGATAAAGGGGTTTCACTAAATGAGACGTTTCTCAATGGCATAAAAAGTCTTTTTGTTTTGTTTTAAACATGAAGGTCGATTTCACCCATTCTCTGCTTAAATGGAAAAATAAAGATCGAAAAAAACCTGTAAAGTCAATCAAACAAAACAAGTGCGATATTACATGTATGGAATGAAAATGTGTCTTGCGACAAAACTGTTATCTGAATATGGAATGGTAATGTAAGCCTATAGAAAGGGTACAATTTAATATCAGTTTTTGTCTCAATATGGTCCATATTCATAAAGCATTTTCAACCAAAATAAAAAATGAACATCTGAACTGTCTATAGGGACTGTTAAATTAGCACATGAAAGATGTATCTGACACTACAACTTCTGTATATGTAAAGGCAAATGTTTTATTTGTATTTTTTATTCACTGTTTTTTTTTTTCATGGATCCCATTGATTCAGGCAAGTTGCTTATATATTCAACCCTTCTATATGCCTTGTTTTCATCAGGCATTGAGGTTCTACTGAAACATGTACAACTGCAAATTAAATGGTTTAATTATTTTACCACAAGTTAGTTTAATGTAAAAAAAATAAATATAGCTTTTGTAAATTGTTAAGTAAAAATCAAGATGAAATAAACAGCCTGTCTGCATGTTAATGAAGAGAGCCGTAATATACTAATTTAAATATTATTTGCGTCATCTTAATGAGATCTCTAGCGAGAGTTGTGCAACATTGTTTCAAATCAAACAGTGGCATCTGTGCTGTTTTGTTCCATTTGACCTATTTTAATACTGTTATATATATATATACACACACAGTACTGTGCAAAAGTTTTAGGCAGGTGTGAAAAAATGCTGTAAAGTAAGAATGCTTTCAAAAATAGACATGTTAATAGTTTATATTTATCAATTAACAAAATGCAAAGTGAGTGAACAGAAGAAAAATCTAAATCAAATCCATATTTGGTGTGACCACCCTTTGCCTTCAAAACAGCATCAAGCATCAATTCTTCTAGGTACACTTGCACACAGTTTTTGAAGGAAATCGGCAGGTAGGTTAGCCCAAACATCTTGGAGAACTAACCACAGTTCTTCTGTGGATTTAGGCAGCCTCAGTTGCTTCTCTCTCTTCATGTAATCCCAGACAGACACGATGATGTTGAGATCAGGGCTCTGTGGGGGCCATACCATCACTTCCAGGACTCCTTGTTCTTCTTTACACTAAAGATAGTTCTTAATGACTTTCACTGTATGTTTGGGGTCGTTGTCATGCTGCAGAATAAATTTGGGGCCAATCAGATGCCTCCCTGATGGTATTGCATGATGGATAAGTATCTGCCTGTACTTCTCAGCATTGAGGAGACCATTAATTCTGACCAAATCCCCAACTCCATTTGCAGAAATGCAGCCCCAAACTTGCAAGGAACCTCCACCATGCTTCACTGTTGCCTGCAGACATTCATTCGTGTATGCTCTCCAGCCCTTCGGCGAACAAACTGCCTTCTGCTACAGCCAAATATTTCAAATTTTGACTCATCAGTCCAGAGCACCTGCTGCCATTTTTCTGCACCCCAGTTGCTGTGTTTTCGTGCATTGTTGAGTCGCTTGGCCTTGTTTCCACGTCGGAGGTATGGTTTTTTGGCCGCAAGTCTTCCATGAAGGCCACTTCTGACCAGACTTCTCCGGACAGTAGATGGGTGTACCAGGGTCCCACTGATTTCTGCCAGTTCTGAGCTGATGGCACTGCTGGACATCTTCCGATTGCGAAGGGAATTAAGCATAATGTGTCTTTCATCTGGTGCAGTAAGTTTCCTTGGCCGACCACTGCGTCTACGGTCCTCAACGTGGCCCGTTTCTTTGTGCTTCTTCAAAGAGCTTGGACAGCACATCTGGAAACCCCTGTCTGCCTTGAAATTTCTGCCTGGGAGAGACCTTGCTGATGCAGTATAACTACCTTGTGTCTTGTTGCTGTGCTCAGTCTTGCCATGGTGTATGACTTTTGACAGTAAACTGTCTTCAGCAACCTCACCTTGTTAGCTGTTCCTTACCCAATTTTATTCCTCCTACAGAGCTGTTTCTGTTTCAGTTAATGATTGTGTTTCAACCTACATATTGAATTGATGATCATTAGCACCTGTTTGGTATAATTGTTTAATCATACACCTGACTATATGCCTACAAAATCCCTGACTTTGTGCAAGTGTACCTAGAAGAATTGATGCTGTTTTGAAGGCAAAGGGTGGTCACACCAAATATGGATTTGATTTAGATTTTTCTTCTGTTCACTCACTTTGCATTTAGTTAATTAATAAATATAATCTATTAACATGTCTATTTTTGAAAGCATTCTTACTTTACAGCATTTTTTCACACCTGCCTAAAACTTTTGCACAGTACTGTATATATATATATTGTAAGAAAGAGTGGCGTCGCCTTTAAGAAATGGCGGCGCCATTAGAAAAACTACATCACCCAGGAACCTGAGCACTAATGGATGGGGCGGGGTTTCTGGGTATATAAGGAAGTGGGGCAGGACAGTAGGGGTTGTGTGGGGAAACACCGCGGATTGTCCTGCTGGAAAGAACCTGGAAAGTTAAGTGTGTACTACGAGTATTGCAAGGTAAAGTGAACGTTTTTGTTCATCTATACAAGAGATCTGTTTTGGGTGTACCGAGTGCGTTTTCCTCTTGGTGAGGTAGTCTTTTGTTTTGATAACGTTTGATTTATTTTGTGAAATGTTTGTAGACAAAACGCCGCTGTTCGGTAATTTAGTTTAAACACGATCCCGCAGTTTCCGTGGACGGTTGGGCACTGTCACAACTGCCGTGTATTGGAGCGTGTGTTTGATACGGGACCCGGAGGGAAATTATGTGATTATGCGCTGCAGGTGCAGCGAGCTATAGCAGAAAGAACTGAAGCAACAGACTCTTATTTCCAGGACATTGTTTATTGTGGGACAAACACGAACACCATTACATACAGGTTGGGTGGATACTGTGCCTTAACTCTGGGTCGCTCTGTTGTTTCGTGGATAACTGGGACGTTGGCTGCAGGGGTCCCATCCCCACAGCCCGGATACAACTTGGTTATCACCGTTGTGTACTTCTCTTGGGATTCAGGCTCACGTGAGTGGTGTTCAGGGAGGCCTTCTTGGAAGGGGTCCGTTCCACACTTGCTTTATGCCTATCTGTGTTACAGGAATACTCCAGAAGAGGGGCCTGTTTTACTTACCTGTGCCGGGATCACTCCAGCAGGGGAGCCTGTCCAGGGGTTCTCTGAGTTGCAGGATCACTCCAGCAGGAGGAGTCTGTTCCATACTTACCTGTGTTGCAGAGATACTCCAGCAGGAGGAGTCTGTGCCATACTTACCTGTGTTGCCGAGATACTCCAGCAGAGGGAGCTGCTCCTGTACTTACCTGTGGACTGACCCACCGGGTTGAAGGAACCACGCCTAAAGTGACCAGCGAAGTTCATCCCGGTGGACTCGGTTCCAAGTGGATAGGTCTTGCGCAGACCCGGCCTGTAGTACCGTAGTCCGGAAATAGCTTAGAGAGGGTTGAAGAAGTGAGTCAGTTAGTGGCCCGTACAGGGCACTGTTATTGAACTGAAACTGTCTGTTTGTGTAAATATTGTAAATAAAAGATACTTGCCTGAAAGTTCCACGAGTCTGTACCAGTCGGTGGGAGCAGCAAACGAGTAACTCACGGGGCTACTCCACTAGTTTGTTACACTTGGTGTCAGAAGTGGGATATCTGACGACCGAAAACACACTTCAGTCGGACCCACGAAACGTAACAAGATGGAGAACACCGACGCACTGATTCGAGCGCTACTGCATGCAACTGCAGTCCAACAAGATAATAATACGAAGATGCAAGATCTCCAACAGGCTGCTATTCAAGTACAACAGGAGACGAACCGTCTGCATGCACAGCAGCTGGAGGTAACCCGGCAGGAGATGGTAGTGTTAAAAGGTCGCTTGGATCAATCAATCGACACTACCAAATGTGGCTTCAATTCGACCCTCCCACGTCTTGCAGAAGATGACGCTGGAGGACGATGTGGAGGCGTTTTTACTGGCGTTTGAGCGCACCGCCACCCGGGAGGGATGGCCGTCAGGAAAATGGGCTGGAATTCTAGCACCGTTCTTGATAGGAGAAGCTCAGAAGGCGTACCATGATCTGGCCCCACAGGAAGCTGAGAGTTACCCTCACCTAAAAGCCGAGATCCTTGCTCGGGAAGGGGTGACCTCAGCTGTACGGGCTCAGAAATACCATGCCTGGGCTTATGCTCCCGGAGTTCCACCCAGGTCACAGATGTATGATCTGATTCATTTAGCCACTAGGTGGCTCAAACCGGAGGTAAATAATACCGAAAAGTTATAGAGATCCTCGTCATGGATCGGTATCTGAGGTCATTACCGGCCCCACTAAGGAAGTGGGTCGGGCAAGGAGACCCCAGTACCATCAATGAGTTTGTGGACCTCGTGGAGCGGCAGTTAGCCGCAGAGGAACTCTCTCGACAGCCCCAGATCCCGGCGGTGAGGAACCCGAGACCACCACCATGGAAGATACTGAACAAATCTAGGATCGGGTAAGCGACCGGCGATGCCGGAGAGGGGTGAAGAGCGGCCAGAGGTCGTGAAGGGACTGGGGACAGACATGGGGGTAAGGGCCGAGGCCCTGGGGTACGGAAGTCTTAAATGTTTTAAGTGTAATCAATTCGGTCATATTGCTAAATATTGCAAGGGTGAGGACAGAATGGATTGCAATGTTGTTAAACCCAGTATTGCTGAGAGTCAGTTTTGTGGAAACATAATTGTTCCACGTCATCCTGTTGGGACTTATCCTTATTTGGTCTGGGTGACAGTTAATGGGAAAACTGCGGAGGCTCTCGCGGATTCGGGAAGTGCAATTACTTTAGTCACGCCCGACTTGTTGGCGGATCGCACATTGGATCATGACTTTAAAACAGGAATTACTTGTATTCATGGGGATATTAAGCACTACCCAACTGCTGTAGTCACCATTGAAGTTGGGTCCCAGGTCGTAGACTTACGGGTTGGAGTAGTGCCCCATCTTCCCCACCAAGTAATTCTTGGTAGAAATATACCAGGATTTGACACCCTGGTGAAATTTAATAGGCAATTGGCAAAGCCTAAGGTAACCACTGAAGACGGAAATACGCCTTCAGAGAGCCCCCATGATACTTTCCCGTTTATTGACCCAGACTTGTTTATTGAAAGTCATTGTGTAAAAGTCATAAGTCACGCCGGCAGCGGCGACAGGACCGGGACACTAAGACACAAAGTTTAATAGGGGTTTTGCAAAATGTAATAGCAAGGGGTGTCTACTCAGTGCAGCGAGACAGAAATTTCTGCAGAGACAGGGAGGTGGTAATAGAAAACCCAAGGGAAGGTCCCTGGGAAGAGTGTCTTCAACTCCCAAGAGAAGATTTTGCTAGGGAACAGGAACAGGACCCCACGCTCGTGAATATTAGAGAGAAGGTCGTGTCGGTAAATGGTACCAGAGTAGAAAACACGGTGATTAACCCCTTGAGCACTTTATAATAAAAATGATCTACTGTATCGCTGTACACAACTTAACCAAGAGCCAGTAGAGCAGTTGTTGGTTCCTCAGGCTTTCCAATCTCAGGTTTTATATTTGGCACATTCACATCTATTTGGGGACATTTAGGGTCTGAAAAACCTTACAGCGGATACTGAGAAGGTTTTATTGGTTAGGTATTAGAAAGGCTGTGGATCGATATTGCAGGTCATGTCCTGAATGTCAATTGGCTAGTCCTAATCCAGGGTTGCGAGCTCCATTACAACCTCTTCCTATTATTGAGATACCGTTCGAAAGGATAGCGATGGATTTAGTGGGGCCCTTAAATAAGTCGGCCCGAGGCCATGAATATATCTTGGTCATATTAGACTATGCTACTCGATATCCCGAAGCCATTCCTTTACGGAACACGGCATCAAAGACTATTACTAAGGAGCTGATACACTTGTTCTCTCGAGTAGGTATCCCGAAGGAAGTTTTGACGGACCAAGGCACCCCTTTTATGAGTCAGTTGATGAAGGATTTCTGTACTACCCTTAAGGTTACACCTGTTAGAACATCCGTTTACCATCCTCAAACGGATGGACTTGTGGAGAGGTTTAATAAGACCCTGAAATCAATGTTAAAGAAAGTAGCTTCCAAAGACGGGAGGGATTGGGACCTCCTATTACCCTATTTAATGTTTGCTATTCGGGAGGTGCCCCAGTCCTCAACCGGTTTCTCACCGTTTGAGTTACTGTATGGGGAGACAGCCAAGGGGTATCCTGGATATAGCTAAGGAAACGTGGGAAGCTCAAGCCTCATCAGGGCGTAATGTGATTGATTATATTTTACAGGTTCGAGATCGAATTGCAAAAATAACCCCTATAGTAAAAGCCCATATGGAGGAGGCTCAGGCCCGACAAACAGGTCAGTATAACAGATCGGCGGTCCGCCGTAAATTTAACCCGGAGACAGGGTTATGGTCTTAGTGCCAACCCCTGAGAGTAAATTATTTACTAAATGGCAGGGCCCATATGAAATAATAGCTCCAGTAGGAGAAGTGAATTATAAAGTAAAACAGTCGGATAAAAGAAAGAAAGAACAAGTGTACCATATTAATCTCCTTAAACCGTGGGTGGATCGAGAGGAGTTAGTAGCATTGGTGGCCTTGGGAAAAGAGGGGAGAAAGGACTGGAAGGAAGATCAGTTAATATAGGGCCCTCACTTACACCTCAACAGATCCAAGAGGTACAGAGGTGTGTTAAGGCTAACCAAGATGTGTTCTCCCCTGTACCAGGAAGAACGATGGTTCTCCAACATGAGGTCCACACACCCCTGGGGTGTGTGTCCGGTTAGGTCCTACAGGATCCCGGAGGCCCAACGGAACGAAGTCGTTCGTGAGGTCGAAGCGATGAGACGAATGGGCGTAATCGAGGAGTCCTCGAGTCCGTGGAACAGTCCAATTGTGATGGTGGCCAAACCCAATGGAACTTGGCGGTTTTGTAATGATTTTCGCCAGCTCAATCAGGTATCTAAGTTTGATTCCTATCCTATGCCTAGGGTAGATGAGTTAATTGAAAGACTGGGTTCGGTCGAAATACTTAACCACTTTAGACCTCACAAAGGGATATTGGCAAATTCCCCTTAGCCCCAAGTCTAGGGAAAAGACAGCATTTGCCACACCCCTGGGATTGTTCCAATATAAGGTAATGCCGTTTGGATTGCATGGCGCACCCGCCACCTTCCAACGACTTATGGACATAATATTAAGACCTCATGCGCAGTATGCTTCGGCTTACATCGACGACATTGTGATATTTACAGATTCTTGGGAGACACATCTTGAGAAAGTCAATGCCGTATTGCAGTCCCTAAGAGAAGCAACGCTAACTGCTAACCCAGAGAAATGTTTTGTGGGTTTGCAGGAAGCACAATACTTAGGGTTTGTGGTAGGGGGTGGTAAAGTCAAGCCCCAGATTAGTAAGATAGAGGCAATTACTAATTGGCCTGTACCAAAGGATAAGAAACAAGTTAGAGCCTTCTTAGGTTTGGCAGGCTACTATAGAAGGTTTGTACCGAATTTTCCTCCATTGCCACACCCTTACTGACTTAATAAAAAAATCGGCCCCGATTCATGTTAAGTGGAACCCGGTGATAGATAAAGCATTTAGGGCCATTAAAGAAATACTGTGTAACAGTCCGGTGTTGAGAGTACCCGATTTCTCCCAGCCCTTCGTATTACAAACGGACGCGTCGGAGGTAGGTTTAGGGGCAGTATTGTCGCAGATCGTTGATGGGGAGGAACATCCCATAGGGTATCTTAGTAGAAAGCTCCTGCCGCGAGAAAGAAAATATGCAGTTGTTGAGAAGGAATGTTTGGCAGTGAAATGGGCAGTTGAGGCGTTAAAATATTATCTGTTAGGCAGAGAGTTTACCCTGGTTACAGATCATGCACCCCTAAAATTTATGAAGGAGAACAAGGAGAAGAATGCTCGGGTAACTCGTTGGTTTTTAGCGTTACAGCCTTACAAGTTCAAGATTGAGCATAGACGAGGGACTCAGAACGCGAACGCAGACGGGCTGTCAAGAAAACATGTGGTTAGTTGGGCCGCTCAAACCGATAGGTTGGAGCTGGGGAGAGGATATGTAAGAAAGAGTGGCGTCGCCTTTAAGAAATGGGTGTACCGAGTGCATTTTTCCTCTTGGTGAGGTAGTCTTTTGTTTTGATAACGTTTGATTTATTTTGTGAAATGTTTGTAGACAAAACGCCGCTGTTCGGTAATTTAGTTTAAACACGATCCCGCAGTTTCCGTGACGG
This sequence comes from Acipenser oxyrinchus oxyrinchus, assembly GCA_030684275.1. Lineage (NCBI taxonomy): Eukaryota > Metazoa > Chordata > Actinopteri > Acipenseriformes > Acipenseridae > Acipenser > Acipenser oxyrinchus. The sequence goes on along the minus strand of JAGXEW010000079.1, from coordinate 34,305 downwards.
TTGGGCACTGTCACAACTGCCGTGTATTGGAGCGGGTGTTTGATACGGGACCCGGAGGGAAATTATGTGATTATGCGCTGCAGGTGCAGCGAAGCTATAGCAGAAAGAACTGAAGCAACAGACTCTTATTTCCAGGACATTGTTTATTGTGGGACAAACACGAACCCCATTACATACAGGTTGGGTGGATACTGTGCCTTAACTCTGGGTCGCTCTGTTGTTTCGTGGATAACTGGGACGTTGGCTGCAGGGGTCCCATCCCCACAGCCCGGATACAACTTGGTTATCACCGTTGTGTACTTCTCTTGGGATTCAGGCTCACGTGAGTGGTGTTCAGGGAGGCCTTCTTGGAAGGGGGTCCGTTCCACACTTGCTTTATGCCTATCTGTGTTACAGGAATACTCCAGAAGAGGGGCCTGTTTTACTTACCTGTACGCCGGGATCACTCCAGCAGGGGGAGCCTGTCCAGGGGTTCTCTGAGTTGCAGGATCACTCCAGCAGGAGGAGTCTGTTCCATACTTACCTGTGTTGCCGAGATACTCCAGCAGAGGGAGCTGCTCCTGTACTTACCTGTGGACTGACCCACCCGGGTTGAAGGAACCACGTCTAAAGTGACCAGTGAAGTTCATCCCGGTGGACTCGGTTCCAAGTGGATAGGTCTTTGCAGACCCGGCCTGTAGTACCGTAGTCCGGAAATAGCTTAGAGAGGGTTGAAGAAGTGAGTCAGTTAGTGGCCCGTACAGGGCACTGTTATTGAACTGAAACTGTCTGTTGGTGTAAATATTGTAAATAAAAGATACTTGCCTGAAAGTTCCACGAGTCTGTACCAGTCGGTGGGAGCAGCAAACGAGTAACTCACGGGGCTACTCCACTAGTTTGTTACAATATATATATATATATATATATATATATATATGCAGGTGCGAAAAAATGCTGTAAAGTAAGAATGCTTTCAAAAATAGACATGTTAATAGATTATATTTATCAATTAACTAAATGCAAAGTGAGTGAACAGAAGAAAAATCTAAATCAAATCCATATTTGGTGTGACCACCCTTTGCCTTCAAAACAGCATCAAGCATCAATTCTTCTAGGTACACTTGCACACAGTTTTTGAAGGAACTCGGCAGGTAGGTTGGCCCAAACATCTTGGAGAACTAACCACAGTTCTTCTGTGGATTTAGGCAGCCTCAGTTGCTTCTCTCTCTTCATGTAATCCCAGACAGACTCGATGATGTTGAGATCAGGGCTCTGTGGGGCCATACCATCACTTCCAGGACTCCTTGTTCTTCTTTGGCTGAAGATAGTTCTTAATGACTTTCTGTATGTTTGGGATCGTTGTCATGCTGCAGAATAAATTTGGGGCCAATCAGATGCCTCCCTGATGGTATTGCATGATGGATAAGTATCTGCCTGTACTTCTCAGCATTGAGGAGACCATTAATTCTGACCAAATCCCCAACTCCATTTGCAGAAATGCAGCCCCAAACTTGCAAGGAACCTCCACCATGCTTCACTGTTGCCTGCAGACACTCATTATGTACGCCTCCAGCCCTTCGGCGAACAAACTGCCTTCTGCTACAGCCAAATATTTCAAATTTTGACTCATCAGTCCAGAGCACCTGCTGCCATTTTTCTGCACCCCAGTTCCTGTGTTTTCGCGGCATTGTTGAGTCGCTTGGCCTTGTTTCCACGTCGGAGGTATGGCTTTTTGGCTGCAAGTCTTCCATGAAGGCCCCTTCTGACCAGACTTCTCCGGACAGTAGATGGGTGTACCAGGGTCCCACTGTTTTCTGCCAGTTCTGAGCTGATGGCACTGCTGGACATCTTCCGATTGTGAAGGGAAGTAAGCATGATGTGTCTTTCATCTGCTGCAGTAAGTTTCCTTGGCCGACCACTGCGTCTACGGTCCTCAACGTTGCCCGTTTCTTTGTGCTTCTTCAAAAGAGCTTGGACAGCACATCTGGAAACCCCTGTCTGCCTTGAAATTTCTGCCTGGGAGAGACCTTTGCTGATGCAGTATAACTACCTTGTGTCTTGTTGCTGTGCTCAGTCTTGCCATGGTGTATGACTTTTGACAGTAAACTGTCTTCAGCAACCTCACCTTGTTAGCTGAGTTTGGCTGTTCCTCACCCAGTTTTATTCCTCCTACACAGCTGTTTCTGTTTCAGTTAATGATTGTGTTTCAACCTACATATTGAATTGATGATCATTAGCACCTGTTTGGTATAATTGTTTAATCATACACCTGACTATATGCCTACAAAATCCCTGACTTTGTGCAAGTGTACCTAGAAGAATTGATGCTGTTTTTGAAGGCAAAGGGTGGTCACACCAAATATGGATTTGATTTAGATTTTTCTTCTGTTCACTCACTTTGCATTTAGTTAATTGATAAATATAATCTATTAACATTGTCTATTTTGAAAGCATTCTTACTTTACAGCATTCTTTCACACCTGCCTAAAACTATTTGCACAGTATTTGTATATCTATATATATATATATATATATATATATATATATATATATATATATATATATATATATATATATATATATATATATATATATATATATATAAATGAAAGGCAGTTTAATCCCATCAGATTCTATAGTGGGGCCCCAACCTTCACCCCCAAAAAGCTTTTCATATTCATACAGCAGCCCCTCGCTAAGCCGGACATGTTTGTCCAACATAAGGAGGTGTTGGGTCTAAAACCAATGCAATAAAATCGCACACACATATACTGAGCATCAAAAGAAACTCATCACTTATATTTGAGCATCAAAAGAAACTTATCACTTGTATTTGAGCATCAAAAGAAACTTATCACTTATATTTGAGCATCAAAAGAAACATATCACTTATAATTGGATAAAATTCACTAAATGTGATTGAAAAATTACAAACTCTGTTGATCTTGGGCAGGTGTTGTGACTCTTGGTCTCCCAGTTCGTGGCCTGTCATTAACAGTGTTTGTCTGTTTATACCGTCTTGCCAAGTTTGAAATTGCTGGCTGTGAGCACCCAAGATGGTGAGCCACAGTACGCTGCCCGAGTCCAGCCTCCAACGTACCAATTACACGAAGGCGCTGCTCTCTTGACAGACATGGCATATTGTTTTTTTTCTTTGATTTTCTTTATTGCTTTTATTCAAGCTTGCAAATCAACAGCGGAAATCTGTCTTATTCAGAGGCTCCAATATGGCCAGGTGTCGGCTTAATGTTTTTGTTTGATTTCCGTACAGAATCCCATACTAGGATTGTTTCAGATCTATACACAATGAGGTTGAGTGCCTCCTTCTTGGTCAAACAATGGTTAGATCATTTATTAGGAAGTCCAACCATAGCCCTTTGAAAACACATGCAACAGGCTCTGAAAGTTGTGTCCAGCCACATACAAACCCTTCCTGGGAATACATATATACAGCACTTGGCTTGTGGCTTGTCTTGTCTATATCTTGTCTATATTAATTAACTATGTGCAGTTATAAAACTTTTGAGACCTCAGCTCATTCATTCAGCGTTGTGTCACTCGTTCTCATTATTTTTAGCAGAAGCCTCATTGTGAGGGTGGCAATGGCAATCGCCTAGGGCTGCCGAGCCTGCATCACCCGGAGAGGCCTGTTCACTATCGCCTGAGGAGGCCTGTTTGCCATTGCCTGGGGAGGCCAGTTCGCCATCGCCTGGGTAGGCCTGTTCACCACCACCCAGGGATGCCTGCTTGTCATCGCCCGGGGCTGTGTTGAGTCCAGCAGCAGCAGTTGCGCTGCAGGAAATTCTGGGGCCAGAGCCCAAGAGAAGGGAACTACAGAGAAGGGGGAAAGGTGAGGTAGTTTCACTACCGTAGGACGAATGGCGCTGCTGCTGCCGGACTGTCCCTTGCTGAAAGCAGCCTTACCGCTGCCAGCCATCTCCCGGTATGCCTGTTCGTCACCACTTGGGGGTTATTTGCTGCTGACCCCTGGGGATTTGCTGTGGCCACTGGTGGAGTATGCCACTCCGCTGTCAGCCTTTCTGCTGCCAGCATTGCCAAGAGCAGCATTTCCGCTGTCAGAATTGCCCCGGCTGGAGGAGCCAGCCTTGCCTCTGTCAGCGTTTCCGCGGGCATCTGTGGGCCCAGTGATGCCTCTGTTCCTGGCCCAGGACACTGACCAAGACTTTTGGGCTTTTAAGGGGGGAGGTGGCTATTGAGGCCATGTGTGCTGCGCACAAGGGGGGATATATGTGACGGGGTACTCCCTGCCCCTGTGCGCATTTTATGTTTTGTGTTATTTTGTATTTGTATTTGTTGTATTATTATTTAAAGTGTATGGTTTAGTAAGTAAAAACACAGTGTTATGTTATTATTATTTACAGCCTGGATGGGGTTACAATGCCACATCCAGATAAACTTGTGAGAATGCATGGTCAACAGCAAGTGATTATTGACAAACTAGTTGCTGATGTGGTCGGGGGATAAACTTGGTAACTGATAGCCAGTTAATCCCTTGGCCACAATATAAAAATAAGCAGCTTTGGCTGAACGGGGTTGGGTTGTCCAGAGGAGGAAAGAGACAAGTAAGAACTGATATACTGAAAGTAAACAAATGCTACTCATGCTGGGTAAACCAGCATGATACTTGTTCACGGTGTGTTGTCTGTTTGTTTTGGCCATTGTGCCATTTATTTTGTTTCAGTGTGTGGTTTTGTTTTGTTCAACCTTTTTATTTATTAATAAAATGCAGCAGCGCTTACCTCGCAATCCTGTGTGTCGATTCTCTTCCTGGTCTGACGTCACTACAAAGCCATCTCTGTTATAGGGTGATGTCAGGATATGCACAAAGTTATGTGTGGGTGCAAAACCCCCATAATGCTGCCGTAAATCGTGTGTTTAGCCACCGTAAAGTCTGATTTTACCGGTCACTAAAAATGCAGCGTATGTAAAGAATTGTGTTCATCTGGCGTTTTGCACCTGCAGTCAAATTTGCACTTTGCCATCATTAATCCATTAAAATTATATTGAAATGCATTCAAATGAAGAAAAGTGCATGGAATTGGGCAGGATCTGGATATTAACCGGGCGCAAACATTATAATGTGATGCAAGGATTTTGCCTTGCACTTAGGCAATTGCTGACCCTCCAAAAACTTTAAATCTCTTCTTACAAGGTGCAACCATTGTAGAAGCGAGTAACTAAGAGCTGCATAAAAGCACACCCCTGCAGAGACCTGTCATTGGCTTCAGGATGGCTGCTGTGGTGCACTTTTTGATGTGGTGACACTTGACTCTTGTTGAGGAGAGGCAGGAACACGTTCGGAGGAGAAGGGCAAGATGAAGATGACCCCGCATATTCAATCCCAGGGACACTTTATATGGGATTCCAGGAGGATGCGGTGCTAAAGCGTTATTGTCTCACTCCGCAGGTCATCCTAGACCTAATAGCTGAAGTGAGGGATGAGCTAGACCCCAGCATCTATCTAAGGACCGCTACTTTCCTTTCAGACCACAGTTGGAATGTGTGGAGAGATGGCCCAATCCACCTTTTCCAGAGCGCTAGGCAAATTTCTGGATGTCATGCTGAAAAGGGCTGGCCAATACATATCATTTCCTAAGGATACTCACATAACTGGTGATGGCTGAAGCTTTTCCAAACAACTCTGTTTCACGCTGAGTGACCTCAGCTGTATGGACTCTCAGCTCCTTCTCAGAAAACTTTTCTTTTTTTTCGTGTGGACTTTGCTGCCCCTTATATTTGACATATATTATTTGCTTTGTATTTTTGTGCTCCACAAATGTCATACAGCGCCTACTGCTCTCTGTTCTCCTAACTCTGCAAGTGTGGCCGCTAAATAGACGGATGCACTCATTGAGACCTTCATTATCATAATTGCGTATCATTATTTGTGAGTGTTGAATAATTTGCATTGCTCTTAAGCTTACATAAGGCGAGTGCAAAATAATTTCCTGGCATAATGCAATTTGAATTTTGCATCCGCAATTATTTGTACTGCACCTATACTTACATCACCCACTTTTGCTTTTAGGTTTTTTTAAAAAGGAACATCATTTCTAAGAATTAACTATGCTGAAGGATAGCCTATATATTTGGTAAAAGTAAAACATAAATAAATAAATACATTAATATAAATATTGAAATAAATTAATACATAAATGAATACACAGACATTTATGTGTTTATTTATTTATGTTGATATTTATTTATTTATTTTTCACTATCATATAAACATTAAACGGAAATAAATATTCAGCAGTTCTTGTTCAATTGTATATTAGTGAAGATTTTTGTACATAAAGATCGTCATGCTTTCATATATTTTTACTTTCAAATTAAAAAATATATTGTAATGACCCGGCAATTGCTTTGTTGCAGGACTTGTTGTCTGTACAGTTTGTCTCATCGGTCTATGTTACATGTATTGTAAGGGGAGCGGGACGGGTCACGCCGTTAGTGAATGGGGGGAATGTGTGTTGTTGTTTACGGGGGTTGCAGAGCATTTGAGAATTCAACACCGTCTCCCTGAGTTAGGGTTGCCACCTGTCCGGGTTTGACCAGTCCGGGAATTGGCATCTGTGTCCTAGTGGCAGGAATTAACAAGCCTGGATGCCCAGATTAAACATTGTTTTTTTAATTAAACATTGTTTAATTAAATACAGATGGTAAACTATACTTAACAAACAGGGCAGATCTAGAATACACAGTCACGGCTAGCGGTTTGCAATGTCCGTTAATTAAAACAATAACTAAACACAGAATTACATTTTAAAACTAAAGGGCAGTGCGGCTCAATACCTGCACAGAGACAGGGCTCAAAAAAAAAACAGCAATAAAACCAATACTGCCTGTCTCCAGCACTGCTCTAAAACCCCAATGCCGTTTAAAATACTAGTTTAAAAACACATTGTGGCAGTGTGCCCCGCCCTGTGTTTATTTTGTGTTATATGTTGCGTGTGGTGTGTTAATGTTGGTGTATATGTATTGATGCACGGGGTATAAATGGGTTTGTGTAACATGAGTGATTTAAAATATATAGTTGTATTTAGGCACAGGGATTGCACAATCACTTCACGTGCAGATAAAATATGTAATAGTATGTGAGCACAGGATTGCACAAATTAGTTCATGTGCCGAGATTCAAGTGAATGATTAATTAGTAATTGAATCTTGGCACAGCTATATATATATATATATATATATATATATATATATATATATATCGTGGCACGAAGCACTCACTCGGGGCTGGGTGTACAGTGAGGAGGTACGGGAGAGAGCACGAGGAGAAAATAATTATAACAATTGCTACTTCGTGCTGGAGGTCCAGCACAGTGGTACTCGTTTGTTTCGTTTCGTCTGTTTGTCTGACTATTTGTTTTTGGCCACTGTGCCGTTTTATTGAGTTTTGTTTAAATCTTTTATTTGTTTTGTTAATTAAAACGCTGAACGCCGTAGTGGCTCAGTTTAAATCCCAGTCAGCTGTGTTGTGCTGCAACTACTTCCTGATCTAACATGGGGATAGTACAAGGAATTGGTGAGTAAAGTTTAGTAGATCCTTGTGGCAAAGTGGCTGGTGATTGGAAACAGGTGCAGAGGTGATGCAGTGCAGAAATAATCACACACCAGGAAACTGTAATCCGTTTGGAAAAGGAGGTATTTTATTTATAAATCCCGGTCTGGCAACCAAACAATAAACCTCCGGCAATACACACCAATGTGTAAAGCATGAAAGAAACAATAATAAATGGATTGCAGTCCCAATAATAAAGACACGTTATCCGCCCCACAATAACACAAAACACGGTCACCAGTCTGGGTGCGTGCAGTAGTGCTCATGGTGGGTGATAATAATTAAATAGTGACTGTGGTGTAGTGTTGCTCCGGGTAGTGCTGGCCCAAGGTGACAGCTCCGGAGACGTGTTAGCCGTCTAGTGAATTCACAAAAACAAAACACAATTACAGACAATGACAAAACAAACAAAACACTCACAAACTCTTTTTAGTTTTTAAAGGGGTTTCTCCCAGTCCTTCCAGTTCCTTGTATTTCAAACCAAGTGAAGGAAAAGATTTGCGATTCTCCATCCCCTTTATGCTATCACGCATATCCCCTTGGTAAACGAGTGCAGCTGTCTCTACTATCTGCAGTTGCTATGTTGTTTCCCTTCCGGGTCAATACGTTCCTGCAACAGAGTCTCGCCTTCTTCCAGACTGACTGACTTCCCGGCCCGAGGAAAGCACTGTCAGGCCAGCCTGTCCAAAGACTTCTCCTTTTGCTGCTTAGCACACTCACAGGTCGGGAGGGAGATATACAACCAAAACTCATTGAATTTCTGTCACAATCTTCCACAAGAATAAAGAAAGATGGTATTTGGATGAGTGTTATTAGTGAGGATGGATGTGTGAGAGGGTTGGGAATAACATATTGTTCCCAAGATCGGTTGAAAGATCTTGAATGGCACCTGTGGCTGGAGTAAACTTGTGGTATGAATGTGGAGAAGGTTGTGGTGGGGGGGGGGTATACTAACATACAACCGATGGAATATAAGGCGTTTTGTATTAACATAGTTTTAAAAAATAGATTACTAATGATAAGAATTAAACCTTATCTTATTAGGCTTCCAAGCAATAGGCTCTGGAAGCCTGTTGTTTTTGTTAGGAGCCTGTTGTTTTTGTTAGGATTATTATTATTATTATTATTATTTATTTATTTTCTGCCAAAACATGCTCAAAAACTCACAAAATTCGGTACACTGGTAGATGCCTATGGGGGATAGTCGGTGATATTCAGCAAATTTGCGCAAGTCACATGGTTCGACAGCCATATTGGATTTTGCGGAATTTGTTAAAACGCCTATGTATCGGAAACCGCTTACTGCAGAGTTCTGAAAATTGCTATACATGTTGAGGGATAGTCCATGATTAACTGTTGTTAATATGAAGCTGATTGGTACTGTGGTTTGGCAACCACATTGATTAAGGACATAAAATTACCATAAAAATATAAAATCATCAAAATTCAAACATCTTCTTTTCTGAAACCGCTTATCTGATTGAAACAAAAATTGGAATAAAACATCTCAGTATGGTCATCTGTTAAGCTTGTTCAAGGGAAGTTGCTACTGTGAAAATCATGGCGTCCACGCTGCATGACATCATCAACATACACAACTGTCTATAAAACTGCCTATAACTTCTTATCGGCTTCACCAAAATGCACAAAATTTGACACGGATGTAGAGGACTATGGGATGTTGTGTCATGGTCAATATGGCGGCCTTTGGTCACATGGTGTGGCAGCCATCTTTGATTTAATGAAAAGTTTGGACAATATTCAAAAGTCTTCTTCTCATGAACGGTAAATAGTACAGCTGTGAAAAATATTGTACATTGTGTGCTCATGTCCACGATTGATTCTACTTAAGAAAAAATGGATCAGCCACATGGTGTGGCAGCTATGTTGGATTTTGCGTAAAACACTTAAACAACAACTGCTCATGAGCCCTTTGGCTGATTTACATGAATCTTGGGTATACGTCATCTTTGTACTGTCCTCTAAAAAGTTACTCAGGAAAAGTTCCTACATCAACAAACATGACCGCCATGAGCCAATCAATATGGGTGACATGCCAGTTTTGCAAATCTTTCACCCTGAAATGACACATTCCCACCACTGGGGACAGCTGTTAACATGGAAAAGTCTGCAAGGTATAAAAAATATAGCAAGGTATAGAAAAAATATGTTTGTAATTTATTGAATGTGACTTTTGTTGTTTTACAAAACTGGTGTGTTTATATGAGCACTATAGGTAATGCAAGTAGTGTAATGTGTAATGCATAAATAGTTTTATATAGTATGGTTAAGTTCTGCTAAAGGTCAAATTTAAAGCTGGCTGTAAAACTTCCAATAATTTCTTATTGACTGCAGATGGTTGTTATATAACATGCAGAGTTCTGATTGAAGCCAAAATGAGCATAAATGATGTAGGTATGATTATCTTTTACGGTTGTTCAAGGGAAGTTGCAAAACATGGCTGCTGTGGGCCAATGAGATTTCAGCATTGATCATCTAACCAATAATTCCAATATTTTGACCATAATTGACACAGTCAGCTGTGTCCAAAATGATTTGTGATGATAACGTTTCATCTATAACAACCAATGTGCTTCAATTTCACACTAACTGCTTGGAAGCCGTAAAGTTGCTCGCAACTCTAGTGTTTAATTATTTTATTTGTTGCACAGAGATAAAACACACAATGTTTCTGGGTGATTAGGAAATAGTTTGGATCCCACTTAAAATAGAAAGGAACCATCTGCAACAATTGGGTCTGTTCATGCAGCGGCAACTTCAGAGCTTGTTGTAAGTGTCCTGCAATAGGTGCGATAGAATGTAGGTGATGGGCGATCCCAAGAAGAAGATAAACACACACCCTGGCGGACGGTGTATACATTGTTCTGTAAGCTCAGAATCAACGCAGGGTTAATTAACTCTTAAAATTAAGTTGTAAATAGCTGGTTTACATCAGCAGTTTGCAATCACCAGCCTTGTTGTTCAACCTTGTGATGTGTGGGTATAGCGCTTTGCAGTCTGTAACAATTTAGCAAAACTCATATCATATCAAGCTGTTCTTAAGTTTAACTTCTTGTTATATGGGCTTCTACTGGCCTTGGTGAAGTGAAGAAGAAATGCAGATGTTCTCACATCATGTATCACGCTTGGGAAATAAGACCAAATTTGGTCAAGGACATTACGTAAGCTAGCTGTATATCTGTGCTGTATGAGGTAATTGCTCAGGTCAGCTTAGCTCACAAAACGAACATCTCTGATGCCATGAGAGCTGAGACATACCATCTCTGTGCCACGGCAGCTCAGAAGAGAAACATCTACACTGATGCCAGCTCAGAACACCATCAACTGAGGCCTGTTTGTGAGATCAGTGATGTATTACCTTTGATTTGCTTTGTTCCTGAAATAAAACTCTTTTGATTAAAAGTTAACGCAAGACGACTGACATTATTTTTAAGAAGAAATCGAACCTTACATGTGTGTGCTTTCTTTGGAGTGGGAGGAGCTTTCCCTGATCACCTGCACTGTCTGCCATATTACTCGACAAACCAATACATTTTGACAGGTCAGTTTGAGTTGTACACTTGCTCATATTCACAGTATTAGTGAAACATCCTTTCTGATAGGCAGCTGCTTTCATTACTATTTTTCACAAATAAATTGAGGTCCACAAAAGTGCTTTCATGTGAAAGGATTAAGTCCGCATTTTACATTTTGTTCCACATGCGGACCAGCGGACCAGTTATTTGAAGCCCTGACTAGGAAATAATGTGTACAGTCTGTTTTGGCCATCATATTTAACCAAAATGCTATA
>JAGXEW010000079.1:0-22424 GCA_030684275.1 Acipenser oxyrinchus oxyrinchus | reverse complement strand
CTTTGAGGTGACCCGACATACGAGAGGGCACCGTCTCTGAGGTTACCCGACATACTGAAGAGGCTCGCGAACTGGAAAGAAAACATAAAGTTAGTATCTGTTAAAACATGTAATGCGTGGTGTTCCGCCTCTTGAAGCCCAACATAATAGAAGGGGGTTCCGTGCGCTGAGGAGACCCGACAAACAGGAGAGGGGCCACCGCCTTTGAGGAGACCCGACAAACACGAGGGATGCCACCGCTTGGGGACCCTCGCATAGAGGCATCAGACCTGAAAGAAGAATCCCAAAAGAAGAATCCCAAAAGAAACATACATGCAGATGGAAGGGTTTGGCCGGGGTCCCCTCTGACTCATGGAGAACCCTCCTCTATGAGGTAAATGAAGCGGAGCTTAACAAAGGGTTGGAGAAAGTGGAATCACTAACCCCCAAAAGATGGACCCCGGCTCCCGCTGACGCAACGTGAAGAAGAAAAAGAGAGAACCGCCAATGCATAAGAAAAGAGAAAAGAGAAACATTTAGACGAAAGAAAACAAACACTTAACGTGACCAAGGGGTTAGTAGACTGTACCCTAATGACTATGTGAAGACCCTCTGCACAGTGGAAAGAAAAAACCCCTTTCTTTTAATTTAATTTCTTAGGGGAAATCTTTGGAGGCCCAGGCAGAAAGGTCGTCCCCACTCGGACATACTAGCAATGGACTGATGTGCGGAGGATATTTCAGATGATGAAGAACGAATATAAGTTTCAACTGCTGATGAAGTCCAGCCCATATTTTTAATTAAATGCTGGTTAATGTTGGCTTTTGCAGCTGAAGTAGCTGCCCCTATTCTAAATGAATGAGGAGTGTAGAATTGCGAAGAAGACCTGCTCTGGACACCACGGTGGAAAGGTGTGTTGAAAACCAATGCCTTGATACAATGGACCGCTTGAATTGATAAACAAAGGGTCGGAGGATGAAATGGCCTTGCGTTCTGCAATGTACTTCAACATGGAAGTGAAGGGACACAGAGGAGAGTTGATCTTAGAAAGCTGAATACATTGTCCTTGCCGCAGTTGATCTGTTTTGAAATGCTAAGAAATAAGATGAAATGAGAATCTGGGATGAGCTTGAGGTCACTGCAGCGGATACCGAGGGTAGGAAAGCTGGCAATGGAAGGAACTGTATATTCAGAACATCTCAAAAACCAAAAATGCAGATAGACATATGACTTCCATAGTTAAATCATCAAATGGAGAAAAACAGCCATGGCGGAGAATTGAAATCAAGTTACTGAGAATGTCTATTGAAATAGGCAGGCGAGCAGAAGAAGGAGCCGGAGAGCACTTGGAAATTCCTCGTAAAAGAAGACGAACCTCTGGAATTGATAATAGAGTTGGGGAATTGATGGACATCAAGTGAAATTGATGCTGAATTCCTGACAAATATAGTCTGATTGTAGCTGGTGCCAGATGTAGAGAGTCCTTTGCATGCACTATGAACGCCATGATCCAGTCCTGGTTGAATGGAGTAGGATTAATCCTGCTTTGTAAACAGAAAGTTACATAACATGCCCAACCTGTAGAGTATGAGGATCTGGTAGATGGGGCAAGTGCTGATGCCATGTAATCTTGAGCTGAAATAAGAAGTTTATTAATAGTTGGATTTAGTTGAAAATCAGCTGATTGAACTGTGGCGTTGCTGCTGGATATTGCAGAGCTGTAGGCAGCAAACTGTGGAATTTGGAAATCTGTAAACGAGAAAGAGCATCAGCTGCAATATTAAAAATGCCCGGTAGGTGGCGAGCTTGTATTAGGAAATTATTAGAGACTGAAATCCATACTAGCCGACGCAGCAATTGCATGATAAGAGGGAAGAGGAACGACCTTTATTTATAATATGCACTGTGGTTGAATTATCACAGTAAAATAGTATTGATTTCTTAGACCAGAGATGACCCCATAGCTGGGCAGCTGCTACTATTGGGTATATCTCTAGCAGAGCTGTGGATTTTAGATGAGGAGATATGTTCTCGATTTCCTCAGGCCATGTACTGCAAAACCATTGATTGTTAAATAGACCTCCGAATCCCAGAGATGAGGCATCAGTAAATAAAGCCATATCGTGTGGAGCTGACATGAAATCATCATAAAACATAGAGAGACCGTTCCAGTGCTGAATAAGCGCAGACCACATTTTAATGTCTTTCCTAGCTTCTGAAGAGATATTTATATAGGAGTTCAGATTTTTGCTGTTGATGCCAGCGCTAGCAGTCGAGATATAAACGTCCTCCCCTGTGGAATGATACGTATTGCGAAGTTAAAGTAACCCAGCAATGAAAGCAGTGCTCGTTTTTAATTGTTTTACTGATCTGAAATTCCTGAATGAGATAACGAATATGTTTAAGTTTAGACTCAGGCAGGCTGGCTTCAAACTTTTCTGTATCTAGAATGATTCCAAGGAATTCCAAAGAATGAAGGGGACCGATTGATTTCTCTTCTGAAAGCGGAACGCCAACTTCAGAAAATAAGCTTTTAAGATTGGAAATCGCTTCTGCTGGTGCATCTGAAGGAGGAGAAATTACTAAAAATCGTCCAGCAAGTGGAGCAAGAATGGGACATGATAGACATTAAGAAGAATCCAGCATAATGCTTCCGACAGGGTATCAAATATCTTCGGCTACTGCGGCAGCCGAAAGTCAATTGGGTGGCAAAATAAAACTTTCCTTCCCAGCATATACCAAACAGGTGACGGAGAGAAGGATGGATTGGCATTACTTTAAATGCGTCTGATATATCTGCTTTTGCTAACCAGGAACCACGACCTGCTAATTTAATTGAATGTATTGCATCTGCAATAGTGATGTAATGCAGGGAAAATTGATCTTGGGGAATTAATGAGTTAATGCTGCTGGTGCTTGACCCCGTGGTGCTGATAAATCAATAATGAGACGCTTTTTCCTGACATTTTCCTCGTGGCAATGCCGATAGGATTAATTCTATATATTGGAAAAGGAGGAGCTAGAAATGGACCGACTATAAATCCTTTTTAATTTCTTTCTCGATGAGAGACTACACTGATTGTGGATCTTGAGTCGCTGAATAAAGATTTTTGCTTTTGAACGAGGAAGAAGGAATTTGAGTAAGACCGGTTGAAAAACCATTTTTAATCCGTCTATCAGGTAATTAAGTTACTGTCGGGATGATTCTGTAATTTACTTGATAACGCCGGGATGTTTATAGGAGTAAAGACTGAGCAACGGGGAAAGTCACTTGCGTTTTAAAGGGCAGATTGAATTAGAGTGAGCGTCTCCGCAATTGCTGCACATGTGGATAAAATTGCATTGCCTATTCGAACAGAAGCCAGTATTGAAATTGTTGCAGATTTGTCTTCCTCCTGAAAATCTAATACTGCGCCCGTATTTGTCTTTCCTTGTAGACTGATCGAGGGAGCTGAAGAATGTATAGGATTAGGTACTGAAGATCTGTATGAATTAGCGGCGAAACCGGGTGCTTTAGAAGTTGATGCAATTGCGGCTTTAGGGCAGAGGGATGTTGAGTGAGCTGTTGAAGCGCAGATCCCACATGCGTTAGCTCTTAGACCACCAAAAATTCTATTAAATAGATCTGTGTCCGGTTTAGCCCAATTGATGATGTGATTATCTGCTGCCAATATCGCTGCTGCTTTTGCGGAGAATGATTTATGATACTCAAAAAACATAGTCCCCCGTATCTGACAGACAGCTCCACGATATAGTATTCGTAGGAGTCCAATTCAGCTCTGCGGTTAGGATAAACCGAGCATAGCACATCTCTGAATATGGAGAACGCAAGGACAAATTCCCCTAATGTAAGATTTTTAATCAGTCTGGGATCTCTGGATTTTAGAGTTACTGCCAAATCTCCACAATCCACTACTCTGTGATCCAAGAATTCCGAAGTCGTCATTAATAGTGAAACAAGATTAATGTCCTTACCTTCGAGAATGTTACGCCTGATTCGTGGAGATATAGTGTGACGCCTAGCTGCAGTTGGAGAGGAGGATCCGTATGTAGATGCAGTAGCGAGGTTGAATTGTGGAGGATCTGCTTCGCTGGCTGAAATTGGGGCTGGACCAGAAGAAGCTGTAGGCGGCGCTGCAGTGTTTGATGCTGGAATTAATGACAGCGCTGAAGATTGTTTTCCCTGTTCCATAATAGACACCCTTTTATTTAGATCCGACAGTTGAGAACTGACCGAAGATAGAGTATCGGAAAATGGCTGCATAAATGATTTTATCTCTTTAAATATTTGCGAATGTTGGATTTCCATGGCTGGCTGCTGGTTAGCGGTGCTAGTTGTGGGGGTGGTTAGATCCGAATAGACTGCCTGCTGTCTGTTTTAGGATGCTGAATGGCTGGGCGCTGCTGATTATGTTTTTCGGAGGAAAAACTGGTTCTGCTGATACTGAATTGCAATAGAGAATGAAAAGAGACTCTCTATCACTCCCTGCCGGAATCGCATTACCGCTTTTAAGGAGGGTTTTATCAATTTATTCATGGGCCAGTCCTTCCAAAACAATCGATCCGAGGGCGCCCTGAGGCCGAAGTCGCTTGGATCGGCGCAGATTCGATGTTTGGGTGGCAGGAACGGTAGGCAATACTTGAACTGGAACCTGATCGGGAGCCTGATCAGATGTAACTGAAATGCCAGAAGGGGAGAAAAACGGAGACTGGATGGGCCCTGGATTGAAGCTGGAGAAGAATGATCTGGTAATGATAGAAAATCCTGGGAATCCTCTGAATCCGATGACAACTGCTGTAAGTACTCCATTATTGAGGTATACAAAAGTTGATGGGTCTTGAAATCGCTTAGGTTTATGCCAAAACGAAAAAACACAAGACAGCTAGGTAGAGGTGACTAATGTTTAAATAAGGTAGATTTAATTGATGACAGCAGATGATAGGTTGTTGGTGCCTAGCTCCTCCCCCTGAACCCCACCTATAGGTTAACATTTAAGTACACTGTTCATATACTGCTTTTTGGTCATCTTAGTCTTACTAAGCGCATCCATGAGGTGCACAGCACAGTATTATGGGAGGAGAAATGGTCTTGACCTGAATCAATAAGTTGTTAAGACTTTTAAAATTGAATTCTCTGGTAATATTTATTTTTTAAATTTTTTTTATTTTTTTATTTCTTAGCAGACGCCCTTATCCAGGGCGACTTACAGTCATAAACAAGTACATTTCAAGAATCACAGTACAAGTAATAATACAATTAAGAGCAAGATAAATACAATGACTTTGGTTCTAGCAAGTACAAGTATGACAAAATACGATTCAATAATACAGCAGATAACAGTGTCAGTGATACTTACATCAGGATATAATTAAATACAAAATACTACAGATTAAATAACACTTGACAGATTGCAGTACTCTAAAGTACAGGATTAAATGCAGTAAAATAGGGGGCAGATAAGAGCAAGTAAAGCGCATTTAAGGAAGGGTGATAAGTGTCCCGGGGGAAAAACAGAGGAGTTCTACAGGTGCTTTCTGAAGAGGTGAGTCTTGAGGAGGCCTGGAATGTGGTCAGGGACTGGGCAGTCCTGACATCTGTAGGAAGGTCATTCCACCACTGCGGGGCGAGGGTGGAGAAGGAGTGAGCTCTGGAGGCAGGGGAGCGTAGAGGAGGTAGAGCCAGTCTTCTAGTGCAGGCGGAGAGGTTGAGGGGGTGTAGGGAGAGATGAGGGTCTGGAGGTAGCTGGGTACGGTCTGGTCAAGGCATCTGTAGGCTAGTACAAAAGTCTTGAACTGGATACGAGCGGTGATCAGGAGCCAGTGGAGTGAGCGGAGTAGTGGAGTTGCATGGGAGAAGCGAGGCCGAGAGAACACCAGGCGAGCAGCAGAGTTCTGGATGAGCTGGAGTGGACGGATGGCGGACGCAGTGTTTGTTTACTACAGTTTCAAGTTTATTGGAAACTCACGTGAAAGTGGAACTCTCTAGTAATGGTGGTATTGGCAACGTTGCTCAGCTGATAACACACATGGGGACTGGCCTTTGTGTTGTTGCTACGGTAACAGTTCTGATTATATATTAAATGTAGCATCTGCCAGAGAGCTTTGGCCCAGCCAGGAGTTTGAACACACGCCCCTGAAACCTTATTAAAAGCTTGACAGATAATAACTAATTTGCACAATTTGGCCAGTACTGTCTGTTTACTGTAGTTATGCCATCCAAATAGTTGTTATAACTTAGTTTAATAATGAATGTATTCTTGTAACGAGACAGTATAAGATTAAAATACTGTGACTGTTCACCTGCTCCCAGGAAGATGGAACAAGCTTACAGTCTGATATTTGTCAACATATACTAAATATTTGCATAAGAATGTTAAAATATAACCTAGCCCCAAACTAACATCCTCTTATTTTTGATACAAAAGTATCATTTGAACAGGCTGCATTTATCGGGAAGTCTTGTTTGTAACATTTTGTGGTTTTTATTGCATTATAAACATCCTCTATAATTCTGAAAACTGCAGTGTTTCTGGAAATGGTTTGTGAGGTGCAAGATGATCTAAAGCATGAAAGCGTGTTGAGCTAATTCTGAAGTTGCCTGTTGGGGTGCTGTCTTTGTCATCTCGTTCCCAGATAACTTGGGTGGGAATCTTTCATTCTTTCTTACATTAATCAGGGCTGAGTCCTGCCCCTGTGAATAATGTTTATACAGTGGGCATTATAATCAAAATGTGTTTTTGTTGTAAATACAAATGTTGTATAAACAAAGTATGTGCTAGATATGGCAGGGCGGGGAGGTAAGACTTCCCTCTGTGTCTAATTGAAATGTAATGTGTAGCAGGTAGCCAGGTGGTGATTGACTGATTGATTATCAATTAGCCCTGGCATGGAGGGGAAACGGTTTCATGTACACAAACATAGGAATTATTGAAAATGTCATGGCAGACTTATTTAGCTGTGGCAGCACACCGGTTGGGAAATTCTGCTTAAGTATATTAAAAGTGTTAAAATGTAATATACTTTAAAGTACCATACATGTCTCATATGCTTTGTAAATGTACGTTAAGTACACTGTTCATATACTGCTTTTTCACAAGGGTTTATGTAATTGGTGGCCACCTTAGTCTTTCTAAGTGCATCCATGAGGTGCACAGCACAGTATTATGGGAGGAGAAATGGCCGTGACCTGAATCAATAAGTTGTTAAGACTTTTAAAATTGAATTCTCTGGTAATAGTGTTTGTTTACTACAGTTTCAAGTTTATTGGAAACTCAGGTGAAAGTGGAACTCTCTAGTAATGGTGGTATTGGCAACATTGCTCAGCTGATAACACACATGGGGACTAGCCTTTGTGTTGTTGCCACGGTAACAGTTCTGATTATACAGTACTGTGCAAAAAGTTTAAGGCAGGTGTGAAAAATGCTGTAAAGTAAGAATGCTTTCAAAATAGACATGTTAATAGATTATATTTATCAATTAACTAAATGCAAAGTGAGTGAAGAGAAGAAAAATCTAAATCAAATCCATATTTGGTGTGACCACCCTTTGCCTTCAAAACAGCATCAAGCATCAATTCTTCTAAGTACACTTGCACACAGTTTTTGAAGGAACTCGGCAGGTAGGTTGGCCCAAACATCTTGGAGAACTAACCACAGTTCTTCTGTGGATTTAGGCAGCCTCAGTTGCTTCTCTCTCTTCATGTAATCCCAGACAGACTCGATGATGTTGAGATCAGGGCTCTGTGGGGGCCATACCATCACTTCCAGGACTCCTTGTTCTTCTTTACGCTGAAGATAGTTCTTAATGACTTTCGCTGTATGTTTGGGGTCGTTGTCATGCTGCAGAATAAATTTGGGGCCAATCAGATGCCTCCCTGATGGTATTGCATGATGGATAAGTATCTGCCTGTACTTCTCAGCATTGAGGAGACCATTAATTCTGACCAAATCCCCAACTCCATTTGCAGAAATGCAGCCCCAAACTTGCAAGGAACCTCCACCATGCTTCACTGTTGCCTGCAGACACTCATTCGTAGCGCCTCCAGCCCTTCGGCTAACAAACTGCCTTGTGCTACAGCCATATATTTCAAATTTTGACTCACCAGTCCAGAGCACCTGCTGCCATTTTTCTGCACCCCAGTTTCTGTGTTTTCGTGCATAGTTGAGTCGCTTGGCCTTGTTTCCACGCCGAGGTATGGCTTTTGGCCGCAAGTCTTCCATGAAGGCCACTTCTGACCAGACTTCTCCGGACAGTAGATGGGTGTACCAGGGTCCCACTGTTTTCTGCCAGTTCTGAGCTGATGGCACTGCTGGACATCTTCCGATTCGAAGGGAAGTATGCATGATGTGTCTTTCATCTGCTGCAGTAAGTTTCCTTGGCCGACCACTGCGTCTACGGTCCTCAACGTTGCCCGTTTCTTTGTGCTTCTTCAAAAGAGCTTGGACAGCACATCTGGAAACCCCTGTCTGCCTTGAAATTTCTGCCTGGGAGAGACCTTGCTGATGCAGTATAACTACCTTGTGTCTTGTTGCTGTGCTCAGTCTTGCCATGGTGTATGACTTTTGACAGTAAACTGTCTTCAGCAACCTCACCTTGTTAGCTGAGTTTGGCTGTTCCTCACCCAGTTTTATTCCTCCTACACAGGTGTTTCTGTTTCAGTTAATGATTGTGTTTCAACCTACATTTTGAATTGATGATCATTAGCACCTGTTTGGTATAATTGTTTAATCATACACCTGACTATTTGCCTACAAAATCCCTGACTTTGTGCAAGTGTACCTAGAAGAATTGATGCTGTTTTGAAGGCAAGGGTGGTTACACCAAATATGGATTTGATTTAGATTTTTCTTCTGTTCACTCACTTTGCATTTAGTTAATTGATAAATATAATCTATTAACATGTCTATTTTGAAAGCATTCTTACTTTTACAGCATTTTTCACACCTGCCTAAAACTTTTGCACAGTACTGTATATTAAATGTAGCATCTGCCAGAGAGCTTTGGCCCAGCCGAGTTTGAACACACGCCCCTGAAACCATTAAAAGCTTGACAGATAATAACTAATTTGCACAATTTGGCTAGTACTGTCTTTTTACTGTAGTTCTGCCATCCAAATAGTTGTTATAACTTAGTTTAATAATGAATATATTCTTGTAACGAGACAGTATAAGATTAAAATACTGTGACTGTTCACCTGCTCGCAGAAAGATGGAACAAGCTTACAGTTTGATATTTGTCAGCATATACTTAATATTTGCATAAGAATGTTAAAATATAACCTAGCCCCAAACTAACTTCCTCTTATTTTTGAGACAAAAGTATCATTTGAACAGGCCGCATTTATCGGGAAGTCTTGTTTGTAACATTATGTGGTTTTATTGCATTATAAACATCCTCTATAATTCTGAAAACTGCAGTGTTTCTGGAAATGGTTTGTGAGGTGCAAGATGATCTAAAGCATGACACCCTAGAGATATAAATAGCAGCTTGTTAAACTAATTCTGAAGTTGCCTGTTGAGGTGCTGTCTTTGTCATCTCGCCTCCGGATAACAGAATCTTTCATTCTTTCTTACATTAATCAGGGCTGGGTCCTGCCCCTGTGAATGATGTTTATACGGTGGGCCTGGAGGGGAATGGGAAGAATCCTCACTTGTAACCAGGGTGAGCTACGGGTTATCATTGTGTGTAGACTGGGATACCTTCAACTTTAGGTTAGGGATTCATTTAGAGGATTTTAATCCCACCAAAGTTTGTTTAGTTTGTGTTAGGGAGAAGTCTCCTGAGCGGGACCTCTTTTTAGTGGGAGCAACGCCAGCCTGAGCTTGGCACCCTTTTATTTCCTAGTTGTTTTGTACAGTGTTTTGTTTGGCTTTTTGTATTATGTACACCTGTGTATATCCCATTGCTGGTACCCTACTGACAGGCATCTACCAATGCAACCCACTGTAAATATCGTAATAAAACCTGGATACCTGAGCAGCGTTTCAACATCAAAACCCTCTGTGTCTCTCTCGTCTCTCAGCGGATACCCACACCTTAACAGAATACCCCTGTTACACTGTAATTGCTGTCTGTTCTAATAAACATGACTAAATTGAATTAGTTGTCTCTGAGACCTTTCCAGATTATGAATGAATAATTGAAAGTGAAACTATTAAGTGTAGTGGTATACATAGGAATCATTAATTGAAATAAACCCATTTAGGCAACATTCTTAAAATGTACAAATGAGAGCAATGGAAAGTGCTGCTGCTATCAAAGCATGTTCTGTGCTGTGGGTCACACTTATGGTCTAACAGCACTCAGTCAGACCCTGGAAATCTACTTTTCCTAAAGAACAAAACCAGCAAGCTCTTCAGCAAAGCTTAAGGGGCCCGTGTGGTGTTATTTTACCGCACCCGCTCAAATGTGCTACATCGTGTACTGCTCTTGCGCAAATGATTTTATCTCAGAAAACAAAAACGACCATCTGAAAAGGGTATGATATATTGAGTTTGACCCTTACATTTCTTTTTAATATTTTTTTCACAATTCAGCTAATTTATGTGACTTTAACTGATGAGCAACAAATTGGGTTATTGTAATGACCTCAAGAGAGCTGGGGTCTCCTTTAAGATCTTTGGAGGACCTGTGTGATGGACAGGCAACTGGACCGTTGATTGGATGAGAGGTGGAGGCTACCGAGAAGTCTCCTCCAAACGGATTCTCAGGAGCGACAGGGGGTGGGGCAGTATAAAAGGGCTGCGGGCTGGATACGAGGGGGAGAAAGAGATGATAGGTGAACTGATGACAGTGACCGATTGACACAGAGCTAGAACTAATCAACATACACCATTACTACTATCGTCCATGATGCCAGCAGTTTACCATTGTGGTGTGATTCTCCCCCTGGGACCTTACTGAGGGAAGTGAGGAAGAAAGGGAGAAGACGGACTGCTACTTTGGGCTCAGTGACAGAAAATAGAGAAGGGAGGCCAGACAGAAGTCCGAGAGACGAGTGCTGAGGAGCTGCCGTTTCAGTTTGTGTGTGTGTTTTGATCCTTTTCCTCCCCATCCTTCTGCCTACACTGTGCTCTTCCCTCTTGTTATTCTAAATAAACACGGGCTGTCACCCTGATTCTATAAGGGCATACCCAAAAAGTTACAATATATATGATTTTGTGGGTGAATTACAGTTTGTCTTGTTTGTAGTGATTTGTGCAGTAGTCAGTCACAGCATTGACAGCATACCATTTTCTGGCGTTAAATGGTACGCTGCACAACATTCTGACGATGTACCACTTTCTGGCTCTACACTGTTGGTACTGTTGCTTGCGCTAATAAGATGTAAGAAATTGATTTTAAAACCTTGGTTGTCACTCCTTTAATGGCGAACCATTGATATTGTTGCTAGTGCTAATAAGAGTTAAGAAAATGGTTATTCAAGTGGGCCAGTGAAAATGTTGCTAGTACTAAGAAGCGACTGTATTTAATGGTTTGTTTAAAATGTACAGTACAATACAAAAGAGTCAGGACCGCTTATGCGTTGTAGTTTGTTGTAGCAAGAATACACAGAGCACAATAGACAATAAAACCTTCTTGCAGAAACCAAAAGCCATATGCATGTCAAGTGACATCCAACATAAGCAATCAGTACAAGAATGGGGTTCTTTTAAGACAGGATTTAAAAATATTAACAGATTCAGTCTAATAGTTATAGGGAAGTTGTGTGGCAGAGCGGATCTCTGCCTGGAAGCAATGTGTTGTGGATTGGCAGGGACAGAGTTAAATTCTGTCCCTGCCAGATAAATATGTAAAGATTTCACTTATTTAAAAGGTTGTAGCCCCTTTGATATAGACCTAGACACAATATTTGAAGTTTTTAAGAACTTTCTTGCCAATTTTATTAATTGCGGAAATAAAAGAAAATCAAAACAAAACAAAACCTGACTCACACATGAAGTACTAACTACACACACACACACACACACACACACACACACACACACACACACACACACACAAAGCGCTACTTTTGTTTAAACCACACAGTTCTCTTCACCGTGACAGCCTCTCACAAACATTTATCTCTGTTTTAAATACCTGCCTGCTACAGACATCAATTAATTTAACAAAAATAATTACACCTGTGGCCACACCCACACACATTTATTTGGCAGGGACAGGGTTAAATTCTTACCAAAAATAATCATTTAGAAATCATCTCTAGTTTGTGTAGTTTTTATACTTGCTGTCTGTCCCGTCTCTGTTCCTTTCTGAATGACTAGGGGTCGCTCAGTGGACCCTAATAGGCTACTGTAGTTTCACTGTCAGTCTTTTCATCCTGTTTTGACAAATCTCGTTGACTGAAGCAGTGCTAGAATTCCTGTGCACTTTCATTTGCCAGCTACAGCGCCTACCATTCAAAGCACCTACTTTGAAATTAGTGGGTTAAGGTGTAGGTAAGCTTTTGCTATAAGTGTGTAGTGACTAGTTTGATATTAAAATGGGGCGCAAGAGGAAAACACTTAATGAATATTGTTCACAATACACTGACCGACGGCAGTCTCATGCAGCAGGACGAAGCGGGCCCGTCTGCCTTGCCTTCAATTGACTCTGAGTCCATCTGTGCTGAAGCAGGAGAGGGGCAGCCCTCAGACTCCGAATAATAACTGCAAGTTAGTTCTGTTCAACTGTCTCTAGTTTTGTTCTGTGCATATTATTTTTACCTGTAAATTTGTGCTATAAAAGTGTAATACACTTTTATAGCTGTGGTTTCTGCGGTTTATGTAAGAACATTTTTAAATGTGTGTAGGATCTTTATCTATATCGTATAGCTCCATTGTGACCAAACCTTATTTCAATTAGAATGTTGGTAACCATGGTTTTGTTGCATGTTAAATATGATAAAGGGGTTTCACTAAATGAGACGTTTCTCAATGGCATAAAAAGTCTTTTTGTTTTGTTTTAAGCATGAAGGTCGATTTCACCCATTCTCTGCTTAAATGGAAAAATAAAGATCGAAAAAACCTGTAAAGTCAATCAAACAAAACAAGTGCGATATTACATGTATGGAATGAAAATGTGTCTTGCGACAAAACTGTTATCTGAATATGGAATGGTAATGTAAGCCTATAGAAAAGGTACAATTTAATATCAGTTTTGTCTCAATATGGTCCATATTCATAAAGCATTTTCAACCAAAATAAAAATGAACATCTGAACTGTCTATAGGGACTGTTAAATTAGCACATGAAAGATGTATCTGACACTACAACTTCTGTATATGTAAAGGCAAATGTTTTATTTGTATTTTTATTCACTGTTTTTTTTTCATGGATCCCATTGATTCAGGCAAGTTGCTTATATATTCAACCCTTCTATATGCCTTGTTTTCATCAGGCATTGAGGTTCTACTGAAACATGTACAACTGCAAATTAAATGGTTTAATTATTTTTCCACAAGTTAGTTTAATGTAAAAAAAATAAATATAGCTTTTGTAAATTGTTAAGTAAAAATCAAGATGAAATAAACAGCCTGTCTGCATGTTAATGAAGAGAGCCGTAATATACTAATTTAAATATTATTTGCGTCATCTTAATGAGATCTCTAGCGAGAGTTGTGCAACATTGTTTCAAATCAAACAGTGGCATCTGTGCTGTTTTGTTCCATTTGACCTATTTTAATACTGTTATATATATATATATATATATATATAAATGAAAGGCAGTTTAATCCCATCAGATTCTATAGTGGGGCCCCAACCTTCACCCCCAAAAAGCTTTTCATATTCATACAGCAGCCCCTCGCTATGCCGGACATGTTTGTCCAACATAAGGAGGTGTCGGGTTTAAAACCAATGCAATAAAATCACACACACATATACTGAGCATCAAAAGAAACTTATCACTTATATTTGAGCATCAAAAGAAACATATCACTTATAATTGGATAAAATTCACTAAATGTGATTGAAAAATGACAAACTCTGTTGATCTTGGGCAGGTTTTGTGACTATTGGTCTCCCAGTTCGTGGCATGTCATTAACAGTGTTTGTCTGTTTATACCGTCTTGCCAGGTTTGAAATTGCTGGCTGTGAGCACCCAAGATGGTGAGCCACAGTACGCTGCCCCAGTCCAGCCTCCAACGTACCGATTGCACGAAGGCGCTGCTCTCTTGACAGACATGGCATATTGTTTTTTTTCTTTGATTTTCTTTATTGCTTTTATTCAAGCTTGCAAATCAACAGCGGAAATCTGTCTTATTCAGAGGCTCCAATATGGCCAGGTGTCGGCTTAATGTTTTTTGTTTGATTTCCGTACAGAATCCCATACTAGGATTGTTTCAGATCTATACACAATGAGGTTGAGTGCCTCCTTCTTGGTCAAACAATGGTTAGATCATTTATTAGGAAGTCCAACCATAGCCCTTTGAAAACACATGCAACAGGCTCTGAAAGTTGTGTCCAGCCACATACAAACCCTTCCTGGGAATACATATATACAGCACTTGGCTTGTGGCTTGTCTTGTCTATATCTTGTCTATATTAATTAACTATGTGCAGTTATAAAACTTTTGAGACCTCAGCTC
This sequence comes from Acipenser oxyrinchus oxyrinchus, assembly GCA_030684275.1. Classification (NCBI taxonomy): domain Eukaryota; kingdom Metazoa; phylum Chordata; class Actinopteri; order Acipenseriformes; family Acipenseridae; genus Acipenser; species Acipenser oxyrinchus. Next base: position 7,876 of record JAGXEW010000079.1, on the reverse strand, counting down.
ATTCATTCAGCGTTGTGTCACTCGTTCTCATTATTTTTAGCAGAAGCCTCATTGTGAGGGTGGCAATGGCAATCGCCTAGGGCTGCCGAGCCTGCATCACCCGGAGAGGCCTGTTCACTATCGCCTGAGGAGGCCTGTTTGCCATTGCCTGGGGAGGCCAGTTCGCCATCGCCTGGGTAGGCCTGTTCACCACCACCCAGGGATGCCTGCTTGTCATCGCCCGGGGCTGTGTTGAGTCCAGCAGCAGCAGTTGCGCTGCAGGAAATTCTGGGGCCAGAGCCCAAGAGAAGGGAACTACAGAGAAGGGGGAAAGGTGAGGTAGTTTCACTACCGTAGGACGCAGTGGCGCTGCTGCTGCCGGACTGTCCCTTGCTGAAAGCAGCCTTACCGCTGCCAGCGCCATCTCCCGGGTATGCCTGTTCGTCACCACTTGGGGGTTATTTGCTGCTGACCCCTGGGGATTTGCTGTGGCCACTGGTGGAGTATGCCACTCCGCTGTCAGCCTTTCTGCTGCCAGCATTGCCAAGAGCAGCGCTGTCAGAATTGCCCCGGCTGGAGGAGCCAGCCTTGCCTCTGTCAGCGTTTCCGCGGGCATCTGTGGGCCCAGTGATGCCTCTGTTCCTGGCCCAGGACACTGACCAAGACTTTTGGGCTTTTAAGGGGGGAGGTGGCTATTGAGGCCATGTGTGCTGCACAAGGGGATATATGTGACGGGTACTCCCTGCCCCTGTGCGCATTTTATGTTTTGTGTTATTTTGTATTTGTATTTGTTGTATTATTATTTAAAGTGTATGGTTTAGTAAGTAAAAACACAGTGTTATGTTATTATTATTTACAGCCTGGATGGGGTTACAATGCCACATCCAGATAAACTTGTGAGAATGCATGGTCAACAGCAAGTGATTATTGACAAACTAGTTGCTGATGTGGTCGGGGGATAAACTTGGTAACTGATAGCCAGTTAATCCCTTGGCCACAATATAAAAATAAGCAGCTTTGGCTGAACGGGGTTGGGTTGTCCAGAGGAGGAAAGAGACAAGTAAGAACTGATATACTGAAAGTAAACAAATGCTACTCATGCTGGGTAAACCAGCATGATACTTGTTCACGGTGTGTTGTCTGTTTGTTTTGGCCATTGTGCCATTTATTTTGTTTCAGTGTGTGGTTTTGTTTTGTTCAACCTTTTTATTTATTAATAAAATGTGCAGCAGCGCTTACCTCGCAATCCTGTGTGTCGATTCTCTTCCTGGTCTGACGTCACTACAAAGCCATCTCTGTTATAGGGTGATGTCAGGATATGCACAAAGTTATGTGTGGGTGCAAAACCCCCATAATGCTGCCGTAAATCGTGTGTTTAGCCACCGTAAAGTCTGATTTTACCGGTCACTAAAAATGCAGCGTATGTAAAGAATTGTGTTCATCTGGCGTTTTGCACCTGCAGTCAAATTTGCACTTTGCCATCATTAATCCATTAAAATTATATTGAAATGCATTCAAATGAAGAAAAGTGCATGGAATTGGGCAGGATCTGGATATTAACCGGCGCAAACATTATAATGTGATGCAAGGATTTTGCCTTGCACTTAGGCAATTGCTGACCCTCCAAAACTTTAAATCTCTTCTTACAAGGTGCAACCATTGTAGAAGCGAGTAACTAAGAGCTGCATAAAAGCACACCCCTGCAGAGACCTGTCATTGGCTTCAGGATGGCTGCTGTGGTGCACTTTTGATGTGGTGACACTTGACTCTTGTTGAGGAGAGGCAGGAACACGTTCGGAGGAGAAGGGCAAGATGAAGATGACCCCGCATATTCAATCCCAGGGACACTTTATATGGGATTCCAGGAGGATGCGGTGCTAAAGCGTTATTGTCTCACTCCGCAGGTCATCCTAGACCTAATAGCTGAAGTGAGGGATGAGCTAGACCCCAGCATCTATCTAAGGACCGCTACTTTCCTTTCAGACCACAGTTGGAATGTGTGGAGAGATGGCCCAATCCACCTTTTCCAGAGCGCTAGGCAAATTTCTGGATGTCATGCTGAAAAGGGCTGGCCAATACATATCATTTCCTAAGGATACTCACATAACTGGTGATGGCTGAAGCTTTTCCAAACAACTCTGTTTCACGCTGAGTGACCTCAGCTGTATGGACTCTCAGCTCCTTCTCAGAAAACTTTTCTTTTTTTCGTGTGGACTTTGCTGCCCCTTATATTTGACATATATTATTTGCTTTGTATTTTTGTGCTCCACAAATGTCATACAGCGCCTACTGCTCTCTGTTCTCCTAACTCTGCAAGTGTGGCCGCTAAATAGACGGATGCACTCATTGAGACCTTCATTATCATAATTGCGTATCATTATTTGTGAGTGTTGAATAATTTGCATTGCTCTTAAGCTTACATAAGGCGCAGTGCAAAATAATTTCCTGGCATAATGCAATTTGAATTTTGCATCCATAATTATTTGTACTGCACCTATACTTACATCACCCACTTTTGCTTTTAGGTTTTTTTAAAAAGGAACATCATTTCTAAGAATTAACTATGCTGAAGGATAGCCTATATATTTGGTAAAAGTAAAACATAAATAAATAAATACATTAATATAAATATTGAAATAAATTAATACATAAATGAATACACAGACATTTATGTGTTTATTTATTTATGTTGATATTTATTTATTTATTTTTCACTATCATATAAACATTAAACGGAAATAAATATTCAGCAGTTCTTGTTCAATTGTATATTAGTGAAGATTTTTGTACATAAAAATCGTCATGCTTTCATATATTTTTACTTTCAAATTAAAAAATATATTGTAATGACCCGGCAATTGCTTTGTTGCAGGACTTGTTGTCTGTACAGTTTGTCTCATCGGTCTATGTTACATGTATTGTAAGGGGAGCGGGACGGGTCACGCCGTTAGTGAATGGGGGGAATGTGTGTTGTTGTTTACGGGGGTTGCAGAGCATTTGAGAATTCAACACCGTCTCCCTGAGTTAGGGAATTGGCATCTGTGTCCTAGTGGCAGGAATTAACAAGCCTGGATGCCCAGATTAAACATTGTTTTTTTAATTAAACATTGTTTTATTAAATACAGGTGGTAAACTATACTTAACAAACAGGGCAGATCTAGAATACACAGTCACGGCTAGCGGTTTGCAATGTCCGTTAATTAAAACAATAACTAAACACAGAATTACATTTTAAAACTAAAGGGCAGTGCGGCTCAATACCTGCACAGAGACAGGGCTCAAAAAAAAAACAGCAATAAAACCAATACTGCCTGTCTCCAGCACTGCTCTAAAACCCCAATGCCGTTTAAAATACTAGTTTAAAAACACATTGTGGCAGTGTGCCCCGCCCCTGTGTTTATTTTGTGTTATATGTTGCGTGTGGTGTGTTAATGTTGGTGTATATGTATTGATGCACGGGGTATAAATGGGTTTGTGTAACATGAGTGATTTAAAATATATAGTTGTATTTAGGCACAGGGATTGCACAATCACTTCACGTGCAGATAAAATATGTAATAGTATGTGAGCACAGGATTGCACAAATTAGTTCATGTGCCGAGATTCAAGTGAATGATTAATTAGTAATTGAATCTTGGCACAGCTATATATATATATATATATATATATATATATATATATATATATATATATATATATATATATATATACGTGCACAAGCACTCACTGGGGCTGGGTGTACAGTGAGGAGGTACGGGAGAGAGCACGAGGAGAAAATAATTATAACAATTGCTACTTCGTGCTGGAGGTCCAGCACAGTGGTACTCGTTTGTTTCGTTTCGTCTGTTTGTCTGACTATTTGTTTTTGGCCACTGTGCCGTTTTATTGAGTTTTGTTTAAATCTTTTATTTGTTTTGTTAATTAAAACGCTGAACGCCGTAGTGGCTCAGTTTAAATCCCAGTCAGCTGTGTTGTGCTGCAACTACTTCCTGATCTAACATGGGGATAGTACAAGGAATTGGTGAGTAAAGTTTAGTAGATCCTTGTGGCAAAGTGGCTGGTGATTGGAAACAGGTGCAGAGGTGATGCAGTGCAGAAATAATCACACACCAGGAAACTGTAATCCGTTTGGAAAAGGAGGTATTTTATTTATAAATCCCGGTCTGGCAACCAAACAATAAACCTCCGGCAATACACAGCATGAAAGAAACAATAATAAATGGATTGCAGTCCCAATAATAAAGACATGTTATCCACCCCACAATAACACAAAACACGGTCACCAGTCTGGGTACATGTAGTAGTGCTCGTGGTGGGTGATAACAGTCAAACAGTCAGACTGTGGTGTAGTGTTGCTCCGGGTAGTGCTGGCCCAAGGTGACATCTCCGGAGACGTGTTAGCCGTCTAGTGAATTCACAAAAACAAAACACAATTACAGACAATGACAAAACAAACAAAACACTCACAAACTCTTTTTAGTTTTTAAAGGGGTTTCTCCCAGTCCTTCCAGTTCCTTGTATTTTGAACCAAGTGAAGGAAAAGATTTGTGATTCTCCATCCCCTTTATGCTATCACGCATATCCCCTTGGTAAATGAGTGCAGCTGTCTCTACTAACTGCAGTTGCTATGTTGTTTCCCTTCCGGGTCAATACGTTCCTGCAACAGAGTCTCGCCTTCTTCCAGACTGACTGACTTCCCGGCCTGGGGAAAGCACTGTCAGGCCAGCCTGTCCAAAGACTTCTCCTTTTGCTGATTAGCGCACTCACAGGTCGGGAGGGAGATATACAACCAAAACTCATTGAATTTCTGTCACAATCCTCCACAAGAATAAAGAAAGATGGTATTTGGATGAGTGTTATTAGTGAGGATGGATGTGTGAGAGGTTTGGGAATAACATATTGTTCCCAAGATCGGTTGAAAGATCTTGAATGGCACCTGTGGCTGGAGTAAACTTGTGGTATGAATGTGGAGAAGGTTGTGGTGGGGGGTGGGGTGGGGTGGGGGTATACTAACATACAACCGATGGAATATAAGGCGTTTTGTATTAACATAGTTTTAAAAAATAGATTACTAATGATAAGAATTAAACCTTATCTTATTAGGCTTCCAAGCAATAGACTCTGGAAGCCTGTTGTTTTTGTTAGGATTATTATTATTATTATTATTATTATTATTATTATTATTATTATTATTATTTATTTTTTTTCTGCCAAAACATGCTCAAAAACTCACAAAATTCGGTACACTGGTAGATGCCTATGGGGGATAGTCGGTGATATTCAGCAAATTTGCGCAAGTCACATGGTTCGACAGCCATATTGGATTTTGCGGAATTTGTTAAAACGCCTATGTATTGGAAACCACTTAATGCAGAGTTCTGAAAATTGCTATACATGTTGAAGGATAGTCCATGATTAACTGTTGTTAGTATGAAGCTGATTGGTTCTGTGGTTTGGCAACCACATTGATTAAGGACATAAAATTACCATAAAAATATAAAATCATCAAAATTCAAACATCTTCTTTTCTGAAACCGCTTATCCGATTGAAACAAAATTTGGAATAAAACATCTCAGTATGGTCATCTGTTATGCTTGTTCAAGGGAAGTTGCTACTGTGAAAATCATGGCGTCCACGGTGCATGACATCATCAACATACACAACTGGCTATAAAACTGCCTATAACTTCTTATCGGCTGCACCAAAATGCACAAAATTTGACACGGATGTAGAGGACTATGGGATGTTGTGTCATGGTCAATATGGCGGCCTTTGGTCACATGGTGTGGCAGCCATCTTTGATTTAATGAAAAGTTTGGACAATATTCAAAAGTCTTCTTCTCATGAACGGTAAATAGTACAGCTGTGAAAAATATTGTACTTAGTGTGCTCATGTCCACGATTGATTCTACTTAAGAAAAAATGGATCGGCCACATGGTGTGGCAGCTATGTTGGATTTTGCGTAAAACACTTAAGCAACAACTGCTCATGAGCCCTTTGGCTGATTTACATGAATCTTGGGTATACATCATCTTTGTACTGTCCTCTAAAAAAGTTACTCAGGAAAAGTTCCTACATCAACAAACATGACCGCCATGAGCCAATCAATATGGGTGACATGCCAGTTTTGCAAATCTTTCACCCTGAAATGACACATTCCCACCACTGGGGACAGCTGTTAACATGGAAAAGTCTGCAAGGTATAAAAAAAATATAGCAAGGTATAGAAAGGTATAGAAAAAAATATGTTTGTAATTTATTGAATGTGACTTTTGTTGTTTTACAAAACGGGTGTGTTTATATGAGCACTATAGGTAATGCAAGTAGTGTAATGTGTAATGCATAAATAGTTTTATATAGTATGGTTAAGTTCTGCTAAAGGTCAAATTTAAAGCTGGCTGTAAAACTTCCAATAATTTCTTATTGACTGCAGATGGTTGTTATATAACATGCAGAGTTGTGATTGAAGCCAAAATGAGCATAAATGATGTAGGTATGATTATCTTTTACGGTTGTTCAAGGGAAGTTGCAAAACATGGCTGCTGTGGGCCAATGAGATTTCAGCATTGATCATCTAACCAAAGATTCCAATATTTTGACCATAATTGACACAGTCAGCTGTGTCCAAAATGATTTGTGATGATAATGTTTCATCTATAACAACCAATGTGCTTCAATTTCACACTAACTACTTGGAAGCCGTAAAGTTGCTCGCAACTCTAGTGTTTAATTATTTTATTTGTTGCACAGAGATAAAACACACAATGTTTCTGGGTGATCAGGAAATAGTTTGGATCCCACTTAAAATAGAAAGGAACCATCTGCAACAATTGGGTCTGTTCATGCAGCGGCAACTTCAGAGCTTGTTGTAAGTGTCCTGCAATAGGTACGATAGAATGTAGGTGATGGACGATCCCAAGAAGAAGATAAACACACACCCTGGCGGACGGTGTATACATTGTTCTGTAAGCTCAGAATCAACGCAGGGTTAATTAACTCTTAAAATTAAGTTGTAAATAGCTGGTTTACATCAGCAGTTTGCAATCACCAGCCTTGTTGTTCAACCTTGTGATGTGTGGGTATAGCGCTTTGCAGTCTGAACAATTTAGCAAAACTCATATCATATCAAGCTGTTCTTAAGTTTAACTTCTTGTTATATGGGCTTCTGCTGGCCTTGGTGAAGTGAAGAAGAAATACAGATGTTCTCACATCATGTATCACGCTTGGGAAATAAGACCAAATTTGGTCAAGGACATTACGTAAGCTAGCTGTATATCTGTGCTGTATGAGGTAATTGCTCAGGTCAGCTTAGCTCACAAAACGAACATCTCTGATGCCATGAGAGCTGAGACATACCATCTCTGTGCCATGGCAGCTCAGAAGAGAAACATCTACACTGATGCCAGCTCAGAACACCATCAACTGAGGCCTGTTTGTGAGATCAGTGATGTATTACCTTTGATTTGCTTTGTTCCTGAAATAAAACTCTTTTGATTAAAAGTTAACGCAAGACGACTGACTTATTATTTTTAAGAAGAAATCGAACCTTACATGTGTGTGCTTTCTTTGGAGTGGGAGGAGCGTTCCCTGATCACCTGCACTGTCTGCCATATTATTCGACAAACCAATACATTTTGACAGGTCAGTTTGAGTTGTACACTTGCTCATATTCACAGTATTAGTGAAACATCCTTTCTGATAGGCAGCTGCTTTCATTACTATTTTTCACAAATAAATTGAGGTCCACAAAAGTGCTTTCATGTGAAAGGATTAAGTCCGCATTTTTACATTTTGTTCCACATGCGGACCAGCGGACCAGTTATTTGAAGCCCTTACTAGGAAATAATGTGTACAGTCTGTTTTGGCGCCATCATATTTAACCAAAATGCTATAAA